>JAXMNL010000104.1:788-15016 GCA_035128595.1 Eptatretus atami | reverse complement strand
ACATTGATGCCATCGAGAGGGTTCAGTGCAGGGATACTAGATTGATTCCGGGCCTAGCTAGACTCAGCTCAGAGGAGCGGCTGAAGGAGACAGGGCTTCAAACACTAAAAAGCAGGCGGTTTCGAGGAGATATGACAGAGATGTTTAAGATAATAAAGGTTATAGATAAAATAAGAACAGATGAATTATTCAAAAGAGTAGACAGTGATAGAACCAGGGGCCATAGCCTGAGACACATTATCACAATCTGTACAAAGCAGGACACTTACAAATATAAATGGGAATTTAGAAACTTCATGAATATTCTATAGTTGTTAATTGTTCCAACACCACTAGTAAACGCTTCAACACAGGACCTGGACCTTGGCTGCGTGTTCGAATGTGGCAGAAAACGCAGACGGTCTTGCTCGCCTCGTTGTGAAGCCACTGCCACCAGTGGAGACGACCTGCCCCAGCACTGACCGACTGGGTGTAATTCGGCAACCGCTCCGTCAGCCGACACTTGACCTCGATCGCCTCGCCAATACACTGCCCTCTTACTCGGAGACAGCTCGACATACTGGTATTGCGCAATTGAGCGAATGATCGGAACTGATAGCGCGGGTCGATGCTCCAAGAGGGTCACACGAGTTGCTCGATGTGAAGAAGAAAATATCTATTCGGAAATCGGAAACGAGAACGGCACTGCGGTGGAGTGTGTATGGGGCTAACCAGAGGCCTGCGTTCCGTTTACGTTTTTGTACGTCCGACTTGAGTCGGGGTTTGATACCGTTCTCGCACCCTTCTTCTTCCTTCGGTCCGACCGCCTCCCACCTTCACTCCGAACACCCGAGTCTTCTATCGGGTCTTCGACCCGCTGAGAGCAAAATCTAATGCGGGCAGTGGCCTGTTTCTATGTCACCCACGAGCATCAATTCTATTTATCCCACCAAGTTTCATCGAAACCGTCCACATTACGTCTGAGTACTACGCCTTTGTGTTTCGTTTTTTGACCCCCTATCTATCAATGATGAATGCAACCACTCAAAAATTATCGTCATTGGTCCAGATCTTCACCAAATTGAACATCTTCGTCCTTATCGTACCTGGTGCGATGTAATGCGCTCCACTGGAGTGCTGTTGTACTTTGTAGTGTGTTGCTGTGTTAAGCTGCACACAAAAGCTCCCAGATGAACTGTGAGCTAATTTTACCACGCCTTCATGTTGCTCACAACTCAACAATTCGATAGGCGAATTATAATTTGTTGTGTGGATTGCGAAACTATCTGGCAATAAAATACAACGACAAAAGTTCTATCTGCTCAGGAATATATCATCGGTAAGCTTATGTGTTATAATAATAACCACACCGCAGGGTTGGTTGTTTATTTGTTTGTTTTCCTTTACGACCTTCGTCTAATGGGTATTTAAATGTTCATGAGGGGCTGTGTGATTGTATTTTTATAGTAAGGATATTATTGACAAACAAATTCAGGCAACCGACAAATTTAACCAACCGTTCATCACAGTTCTGAGCAGAGAAAAAGGACAGACCCTCTGCTCCCGGGATTCTCCACGGGCCGAGTGGGGGAAGGGTCGAGCCGGCGGGGTGGGGGGGCGGTGGGTACCGCATAAAACGGGTAGGTCAGAATAGCGGGAAAGCGAGAGCAATGTCTCCCGACCTTGGATAATCTCATCGCTGGCACAGTCTGTCGTCTTGCTTGGTGTTTGGCTGTTTTGTTCTTGCGGAGTGTTTTGTCTTTATGAGATGCGTTCATCTGCTGAAGCGCCTCATCTTTGCTGGTACGCTTGTTCTCTCTTCTCGGATTGTTATGCTTGCGTTTGGTGTCTTTGCTGGATGCGTTGGTTCTTGCTGGAGGCGTGTCGTCTTGCTGGAGTCGTTCATCCAACTTGCTGGAGGCGTTCATCTTGGCCTGGAGCGTTCGTCTTGCTGCAACGTCACTGCTGGTACGCGTTTGTCTTGCTGGAGCGTATTGAGCTTGCGGAGCGCGTCATTCGGGCGCCGTCTTGCTGACGCGTTTGCTGACTTGCGCGTGGGAGGCGCGGGGTTCTTGCTGGAGGGGGCGTTCCATTCCTGCATGGAGGCGATTCATTACTTGCAGGAGCGTTTATCTCGCCTGGAACTCGCGTTTTGTCTTGCTGGAGCGTTTCGCATGCTGATCGAGGCGCTCATGGGTGTGTACTGGAGGCGTTTCATGGGGTCTTGCTGGCAAGGTTCATCTTGCTGGAACGAGCACTTCTGCTGAGTGCGCTCATACTTTCTTGAGAGCGCTTAATTTCTGCTGGTATGGTTCATCCCTTCGCTGGAACTGCGTCGGTCCTTGCTGGAACGGGCCGTCTATTCCCTGCTGGAGGCGTTCGGTCCTTCTGGAGCGTTTCATCGGCTTGCGGACCATGGCGTTCGGGATCTTGCTGGACGCGGACGTTCATCCTGCTGGAGCGTCGTGCTTGCTTAAGGAAGCCTTCTAATCTTGCCTGTGCTGCAAGCGTTCGTCGCTTGCTGGCACCGTTCGTTCTTTGCTGGAAGCGCGCTCATCGTTGCTGGATGTCGCTCGGTCTCAGGGAGCCTGTCTGGCCCTGCGCGGTCTTGGCCGACGTTCGTCCTTGTCCTCCTCACCGAACGGGCCTGACGAAGCCTCGGACGCCAGCCGCAGGAACGCAGGCGTCGCCGCGTTTGGTGCCGTTGGCTCGCCTCTCGCCGGACCGACCAGCTTGAACGCACCGCACGAGGCGCGTGGCCTCAATAAAGACCATTTTGGTCAGGTCATCTTTTGTTGTGTAATGCTGTGTGTGTGCGTGTGTGTGCGTGTGTGTCCGTGTGTGTCCCGTGGGCCGTCTGCCAAGTAGTAAATCGTATAAGTGGCTTTTGGGCTGTGATATTTATCTCGTACGTGCTTATGTAACTATTCGTTATAGTCTTCCTGGCTTCATTGCTGTCGCTTCCCTAGTTTCGCCCCATCTATTGTATCACAACTAAAATCCGGGGGCTTCCCATTGTGTCACATTGTTCATTGCTGCGTTCGTCTGTCCATTACTTCCCTTCCATGCTGAGCGTGCTGCGATTGTTGAGAAATAGTAAGATCAGTCGCGGCCGTACTGGGGCTACAAGGGCGAATTTGGACCACAACCGGATCCGCGATAAAACCGCTCGCTCTCACCGGTGTCGCAGTCCGCGCAACCAGGGCGGACTGCGTCCCGTACGGGAGGCCGTCGAGGGTGTGACAGACTCGGTAGATCGCACAACGCCGATGGCCTCACGGCTTATTTTTGAAGATTTGGCAACATACACTGTTCCACGTGCCCAAATAATTGACAGTTCACCGGTCGAAAAGGACCCGTCTCTTCCGAGACTTCCGAAGAAGTACGATCTGCCAATTCGGGCGACTCGGGTCGAGCCGACTCTGCAGCTCCATCCTAGTGTCGTGCTCGCGGCCCCCCATACAATTCTTCTGTGCGGAGGCAGGCGCTCCGCTGGTTGACTCCAGAGCGGTTCTCACCCTGCTTGACCATCTGTCGGTCGATGGACTGGTTTGCTTTCTTGAACGTTTCCTTTTGCCGAGATGAGGAGCCGGGCCGTCAAACATGGCACTTCGCTCACAACACGGTCTATGCAGTAATTCGTCACCCAGCTAGCGGGAGGCCCTTTCATCATTTACGGGCGGGTTTAGAGCCAGATCACACTGTTGGAAGGAGCCACTCCAGATTGTTTGAATGATGGAGACACGAACAACACCGGTTCCCGTTTTTATCAGAGTGCGCTTGATTGATGCGGCGCAGATCGAAGGAATCATGACTGGATAATTTGTATATAAAGACCACAAGATAAGGAAGCTGTTAACACTCACACGGAGGCCTCTTCCAAATGGAGCGTTTACGAAAGCAACGTTTTCTTTAAATGAGGAAGGGCGAGAGGTGCAAAGGACGCTACTTTTTGGTTTGTCATATATCTCTCACCAAACGTTACAATCACAGTGGACAAGCCAGTGCTCCCGTCAAGGCGCGGATGGGGATCGCCGGAGACAGTCAGAAAACTATAACGATATAAGAGCAAATGGATGTTATATTAGGATAGGGAATACTTAAGATTAAATGCATATCAAATCTCTCATCCAGTTCCATCTGCTGAACAACTACCGGTATCCGAATTTGAATTGAAAGAGACCCGAAAGATGCGGTTTTGGAAAATCGGAATCCCCAAAGTTTCGACGGGGTGCTCGTGGGTGAACAAAGATCTAAACTCGAAATCCGGCTCGAATCGTTTGTGGCACAATGTATTCCAGACGATAGTGTGAATTTTCATGACCATCCGACCCATAACCCTCGGAGGTGTATCGCATTTGGCGCGAAGGCACCTCCACTCTCGCATATTATCGATTTTTGAACTAATTGACCTGACCCCCCGAAAGGAAGCGAAATCGGCCAATATGTACCCTGAGCAAAGTTAGCCTCATTAGTCCATGAACCTTGCAAAGTTTCATACCGTATCGATGACTCACTGGTAAGCAGGAGGGCTTCAATTTTCGTGCAACCCTAATTGTAGGGGGGTGCTGCGGGTAAAGTAATTCGCATATATCCACAAAACCGGAATATATTTGATAGAGCATCACTGTAATCATTCGTTGCCAGCAAGAAAAAATAAAAACGAACAATTTCTAACCGCTACGTGGGATAGATGGCTTTCGAAAATTGATTTTGCGTGAACGGTACCGGATTTTGAGAGGTTTTTCGGCTTGTTGCTAGAGAAGCCAAGAGCGTCTCGAGCAACATCAACAATATTCAAAGCACTAGGTCATAAGATGTACTACCACCCCGAGTTTGTCAAAATCGCGCCCACGTTACTACGCAATTTGCTGATCTGAAGAACGAACAAACTCCAACAAACATCCAAACAAAGAGACCAGAATTACTGGACAATAGGGTCAGGCCTATTTCGGCGACGCCAATAAACGTCTGCAATAAAGTGTTAGGCCGAATCTCCATAGCACCGTTTGGAGTGTTCTCTTCACCTTTCACCCCTCAATTTTATAAATTTTCTGCATGTCCAACGGTTCTGTGGGAGGATTTTCGATCCTCCCGGAAGAGGTCCATAATTATAACGCTGCCGCCATCCGGGATCGGTTTCGTCGTGTAATGCTGTTGTAACAAGGCTTCTAGCTGAGCGTGGTTCCATATGTGGTGGGGCTGGGTCACACAAGTTCTTCACTAACTTGAATGCGTCTGCTCGCCACAACAGCCAAAATCAGATCTCGCCTGCAGATCTCAATACAATCCAGCTTGCCACAAAAAACGCGTCGCATCTCTTCATGTAGTCCCGATCAATCCACTTTTTCAGAATTTCAAGATTCAAAAGGACATGTGGGTAACGGAAGAGTTTTTGATTCATGGGGGATTTTAACTGCCAAAGATAGATGGGTCCAGAACAGGGAAAGGAAGACAGATTAGGATTTCCTAGATATTTCCAAGGATTGCTTTTTAACCGGCAATTTGTAGATAAGCCCACGTGGGGGAGTGCAAGTGTTTGACCTCCTTTTGAATCATGATCCAATGATGGGGAGGGAGGTGGAGCATTCAGGAGCAGTGACCTAACAGTGTTGCAAAGATTCTGTTAGGGTAGAGTTCAGGATATAGGGTGAGGCTATTAGATTTCAGGAAGGAAAACCTTTGAGGGTATGAGGAAAGAGAGTTGTGCGTGATTGTAGATTGGGGAGACTCAAACACAGGAACAATCAGCATTAGAGTAATTGGAAAACCTTCAGGACCAAATGTGTGGAGTGGCAGAGTAAGTAGCTTCCAACGAGGTGTAAACTAGAAAGTAGAGAAGAGACCAGGGGGTTGAGCGCGAGATCAGGAATCCTATATTAATGGAGAAACAGAAGGCATTTATTTAAGTTTAAAAATAACACCAGTGCGTTGCCGGTAGTGCGTGCCCGTTAGGTGCGTTGCAGTAATGTGCAACATTCGTTCGCCTCACTCTCGAGTAACGACGACTGATTGGGGCCTTGTTTCAATTAGATCGGTCACCAACCGTATCATAATGGCCATAACTTGGGAAACACCTGGGAAACATACTCAGTGGCCCCACGCAATTGTCGACGGTCATAAATAAACAAGAAGAAAGAATTGTGACGCCCCTCTCTCTTCCCCGCCCCCTCGTCTCCCCCTCTCTCTACCCCCTCTCTCACCCCCTAGTTCGCCTCTCTTCCCCCCTCCTGCTCTCGCCCCTCTCTCTCGCCCGCCACTCCTCACGCCCCCCTCTCACACTCTTCTCCCGTCCCCTCTCACTTCGCCACCGTCCTCTCTCCCCCCTCTCTTGAATCGTGACGCCCCTCTATCATTCCCTCCCCTCTCTCGCCCGCCTCGGTCTCCCTCCCCTCTCTTCGCCCTCCTTGCCCCCTCTCTCGCGCCTTCTCTGCCCCCCTCTCTGCCCCTCTCTTCCCCCCCTCTCTCGCCTCCTCGTCTGCGCCGCCCCTATGCCCTTCCCTCTCTCAGCCCCCCCTTGCCTCTCTCGCCCCCCTCTTCTCCCGCTCTCTCCCTCTCTGTGTTGTCCCTTTGGGAAAATTCAAACTTGGGATCTAATTAATATTTTGAGCAATTAATCAAACCTTGGAAAACAGCTTTCAACACTTGGGAAGCACTTGGGAAACAGCTGAAACGGATGAAGAACGATATCAAACTCTGAAAAGGCACATACTTCGGTCCCCAGCGTCGATTGTGACGTCATACCAAACGAAGAAAGAAGAAGAATTGTGACGTCAATCGTGCAAAAAAAAAAACATTAATTGGTGACGTCATTCGTGACGCTCATAGCACCCGTGTCTGTCATTGGTTGACAGACGTTATTGGTCATTATTGGTTGAGACAGTATATTAGGTCTTATGGTTGACAGACATTGTCATGTGTATCACGTTATCTGACGGCTCAATCGTGCAAAACAAATATAAATAAATAATCATTATTGTGACGTCATTGTGACGACATGGCACATGTCCTGTCATTGGTTGACAAACGTTATTGTCATTATTGGTTGAATCAGACAATATTATAAGGTCGGTATTGGTTGACAGACATTGGTCATTGATACACGTTATCTTTTTATTACTCGCCATTATGTGGCTATTATTCTTTATTATTTATGCTGTTATCATTATTCTGAGATATCTTTGGGGAAAATTGGCATGATAAGGTGCATATAGGTGGACGACACTTTTCAGCTGCGATATAACACCTTTCCACACGAAAAAGGCAATAAAATGGCAAGTAACTGGAACCGCTCGTCGATTAATATCAAACCTTTGAAAAGTGCCTTCGCGCGGGTCCCCGGCAATATTCCTGGCAAGTTTCAATCCAGATCGGACCAGCGGTTGTTGAGAAACGGCGTCGCAGGCAGACAGACAGCACACACACACACACAAACACACATCCACAGACAGAAGACAGATACACACAGCCACCACACACAGACGATCAGACAGACACAACACACAGACCAGACCACACACACAGACAGACACACACACAGCAGAGCAGACAGACACACACACACAACAGACATGACCAGACACAGCACACACACACACAACCCAACAGATTGCGGAATATAGACAGATGACTGGAGTTAGATTAATCAGCGATCGAAGTTGACAGTGGCGAAATTAAGAAAATACCTCGACAAACCAAAGAAGAGTATGAGGAAGG
Organism: Eptatretus atami; assembly: GCA_035128595.1. Lineage (NCBI taxonomy): Eukaryota > Metazoa > Chordata > Myxini > Myxiniformes > Myxinidae > Eptatretus > Eptatretus atami. Next base: position 7,321 of record JAXMNL010000104.1, on the reverse strand, counting down.
ACATTGGCTAAGAATATGAAACTAACCAGACAGGCTTTCTTAGTATAATCAAGGGCAAAACAGGTGAGGACGAGTGTGGGCCCATTGGGAATAGCACCGGGAGAGGTTAGTTATGAAGGTGAGATGGCAGTTTATAAAACGGGTATTTTTTCTTCCAGCTTTCACACCAAGAACAGTCAGGTGAATTGCAATATGCTGAGAGTATCGATCGAGGAGGTGAGGAAGGGCTTTTACATGAAGATCGAAAGGTTGGAGTGGAGGAAAGTGAGGAACAAGCGAGGTATCGAGGGAGAGTAGATAAGACTCCGGGTCAGATAATATGCACCCGAGATATTTACGGAGGTGGCTGAGCAGTGTAAGCGAGATGTAGAAGGATATTTTTCAATAGTTCCTGGAGTCAGGAAGGTATCGGGAGATTGCGAGAACAAATGTACACCATGATTAAGAAAGGAATCCGAGAATAATTAGGAAACTATGGCCCTGTTAGTTTGAGCTTCAGTTGTGGGGAAGGTCGTTGGAGACATTGAATGACAGGACCTGATGTGGAACCATTTAAACAAATACAACGAACATTTAAAGGTTGTCAGCCATGGGTTTACGCAAGGTAGTTCTGTTTAAGCAAATATGTAAGAGTCTATGCAAGTAGTGTCTGATCGGGTGGATTGAGGGAAAGGCAGTGAACAGTATATTTGAGTTTAAGAAGGCATTTTGATAAGGTAGCGTCAACATCGGAGGTTGTGAGCAAAGTGAGGGCTTGTGGAGTGACTGGCGAGGAAGATAATTGGATTCAGAACTGCTTCGTGATAGGGCAAGAGTGGCTGTGAGTGGGATTGAATGTCTGAGGGAGGATGTAAATTCCGGGGGTAGCCTCAGGGATTCAGTACTGTCGGGACATCTACCATTCGTTAGTTTACGATCAACGATTTGGATAATGGGGTACAAGAGTAAAGCTTTCAAATGTGGCAGATGACACAAGAGCTCGAGGTAAAGGTGATAGCAGAGTGGGTGGTGTATCAGATACAGGAAAGTATTGATACTTGAATAGTTGCGTAAAATATTGGCAAGATGTATTTAACCTGAGCAAGGTGTAAGGTGTTGGGGACTGGGAAAGAAAATGAAAATAGAGATTTACGGATGCAAGGGAGTAATGTTGGAAGCGTGTTCAGATCCAGGAGAAGGATCGGTTAGGGTAGGCCGCAGCGTCCAGTCACACGGTAATGCAATAGTTTAGGCTTGTATATCGCAGGGGGATAATACAAATCAAAAGAGGTGGTGTTATATTGAGAGGAATTTAGTGAGGGCACATCTGAGAATATTGAATCTATGTTTTGGTCACAAGTTAACTCGAGGAGGACATGATCTCGAGAGGGTTCAGAAGGGAATCAAGATTGATCCGGGCCGAGATTGACTCTAGCTCTAGGAGGCGGAAGCAGGGCTTAAAACTAAAAAGGAGCAGGTTCGAGGGATATGATGGGAGGTTTAGATATAAAAGGTTACAGATAAAATAAGAAGCAGATGAATTATTCAAAGAGTAGACGTGATGAACGAGGGGCCATAGCCATGAGAGGAAAGAAGAGGAGAGGTAAAACGAGTAACGGTCGGGTCTTCACTCAGAGAGTATTATGCTGAGATGGTCTCCCTGGCGAGGAGTTCAGGTAGGTCAGGTATGGGAGCATGTGCCAGAACAGCGCGTCGCTGCGTCCACTTCCGCCAGGTATCCAGGGCCTCTCGTCGGCCATCCCAGGCAGATGCCAGGCCCATCCCCATTCTCCTTGAGATGATGCGTCAACCTGCTGCAACCAGAGGCAGTGGTCGCCATTGGCCTCCTCCACTCACGAGCTCCCTCGCTGAGAAGAATCTGGTGAGCAGGATCAGCTCGGAAAAACGAGCCACATGTCCATACAGCCGCACTGAACGCCACGGACTATGCAGGTAACAATCTCATCTGAGTCTCTCTCAGCAACCGCTCGTTGGAACACAAACGACCAGGCGATAGCCAAGGATTCCGAAAACCTGGACAAGGAATTAAGTCTCCGTCTCAGATCCTTGTCAGAGTCAAGTCTCGCATCCTAGAGAAGAGAGGAAGCCCAAAGACCTGAAGACTCGGACTTCGTCTCCCTCACAGGTACGCAGGCACACCCCGATCAGTGAATCCTATGATCCAGCCACCGCAGACGTCTATTGACTCTGACTCAGCCAGCAGAGACATGAATATCACTGCCAAGGTAAGTGAATCTCTCCACGTCCTCAACATCCTCACCACAAACAGACAGACAGGCAGCAGCATCCAGATGTCATTGAAAGCCTGGATCTAGTTTTGACCCAAGAACCCGTAATCCAGCGGCTCCGACTCCTCATTCAGCACCTCGAGGGCCCCAAATAGGATATCTAAAGTCTCCGAAAGATGACTGCATCATCTGCAAATCAAGGTCGAGATCTTGACATTCCAAACGATGACCGCAGCTTGATCTCTCCGACATCCTCCCAAAATCCAGTCCATACAATGCTGAAAAGTGTGGGGCCAGTACAACACCCCTGAGAACTCCAGTAACAACTGGAAATAAGTCAGGAGATGGTAACACCACATCTCACAGCACTCTCAGTACCAGAGTAGAGTTCAGACATCAGATTATCAGTTTTGGTGGGCACCCACGAAGACCAAGAATCCTCCAGAGGCATCCCGATTCACTGATCGAACGCTTTACAGAGAATAACATAGACTGCAAGCAGCCCCTGCCGAAACTCTCGCTCGTTCGTGAGGACCGAAGAGCAAGGATACGGTCAATCGTTGACCTCTTGGTGTAAACCTGACTGCTCTGGACGCTGGTAGCTCAAGCAGATGGTGCGAACCCATCAAGAATTTCTAGCAATGACCTTCCGCCACTGGGAAGAGACAGCGTCACCCCTCGTAGTTGTTGCAGTCCGGCGATACTTCCCTTTCCTTAGAAGGGAACAAAAGGCCCCTCTACCAATCAGTTGGGATGATGCCTGTGTTCCAGGAAGCACAAAACTGCATGCAACGACATGAGTCAGCATTTCACCAGGCCTTGAGAATTTCAGCATGGATGCCACAATCCCGGAGCTTTACCCATTTCACGTTCACCCAGCCCGGTTTCCACAAGCAGAAGGTGGATCCACAGTTGATGGAGGCAGCAACAGGATTGTAACACCCTGACGATCCAACTCGAACAGCTGGGGGATCAGCCTGGTACACGCTGCAAAAGTAACCGGCCACAGCGGGCCTTCACTTCGACTCCTCTGTCAGAGCCACCACCTCTGCTCTAACTGCAGTGCCCGAGGCGGGCTTGAGAACCAATGCAGCGAATTCCCCTGTAAGCGGACGAGAATCACCTGTTGCCACAGGTGATGCTCTACCCCCTCACAATTCCTCGCACATAGGCTCCTTGTCCCCTCAGTGCACCATAAGTTTTACGCCTCAACTCTCTGAACAGCAGCTCTGCATTCAGGCCTGGCCCTGCGACTCTGGTCAATGGTATCCAGTGTCCCTTGAGTGAAAAATTCTTCTTGCTGCGGTGAGTTCCAAGACATCCACCGGCAACATCAAGGGTGGTCTTGAAGGCATCACATTAGGACAAAGGCAAGCCAAGTGCAAGCTGTGAACTCCAGCCGCTTGCTGCCAACATCGCCGGTCTGGATGGCCATTCTCCGGATTTAGGCAGCTTTAGAGTTGCTACAACAAGCCTGTGGTCGTATTGAGGAACTGAGCACTCGGTAGACCCTCAGTTCTGGATCATCTCTCCAGCGACCTCAAGAGACATGGTCAATCTCCTTTGCCACACCCCAGCTTGGGAATACCAAGTCCAGCGATGAGCTGTGGGCCTGAAACCATGAACCAGCCACCCTAAGTCCATGACTCTTGCAAAGTCAAGGAACTTAGTGCTAGTTCTGGTTCAAGTTCCGACCCATGGGGACCAACACACTCTCATAACCATCCCTATCAGTTCCAGTCGATGCATTGAAATCCCCAAGACAGAAGTGTATCTCGTCTGGGGCACTGATCAACACAGACTCGAGCGTGGCGTAGAATGCACCTTCAGTGAGATCATGCCCATTCGGAGGCATAAACAGAGACCAGGGGAAATGACACCAAGGAGTGAGAATCCTAGTCTCATAATACGCTCGTTGACCGGTGTACCTCAATTATCATTGGGTCAGCTTATTGGACACAGCTACAGCAAACTCCTTGGCATGGTAACCATCAGAGCGACCAACCAATAGTAGGTGTAACCACCCGCCATGATATCGCGCAATCCGGTCTCCGACCTCAGAGAGTGCTTACCGATGTCCAAACGCTTGAGCTCAGATGATAACAGAGACCAGGTGATCATCCTCTTAGGGATAGGACATTCCAGGCACCCACCGCGAGAGGACCGCCTCAGGTTAACCCAAGGAGACCGCCGTCTGGTGGACGACACCTCAGCACCACTCCGACACACTTCGCAATCTGACAGCCAGGTGTTACCCCGTGGTTTCCCTCCTATCATCGAAGATTGGGGGTCCGAAGGCTTGTGCCCCAATCCGTCATCCGGTGAGGCTGCCTGCGAAGGGGAAGCTGCAGCAGGAGGTAACTCCACGGAGTGGGTTTTCAGATTTTTGCGTTTTTGTGTTTGCGGAATGAAGGGTTTTACGATGCCGGAGTGGCAATCCCGCCACAACGCTCCTAATAAAAAGTAACCCAAACTGAGGAGGATCGTCGGCAGACAGTTGGGCACTAGAATATGGATGGCCGTTGGCTCACAACGAGTCCTCCGCCTTTGACAGGTTTTGTTTTTAATCCTCTGGTGCGCATATCCAAACAGCCCTCCTACACCGAGAAAACCTGGTGGGGAGACGGTTTATGTCGCCGACAACCGACCATGAACAGGGTTAGTACAGGTTAATGGTAACCTGTGTAGCAGGTCACAGATCTAAACCTAACCTGACCTGAGAGTGGAGTGGCAGCAGAAAAAATAGATGTTTAAATTAGAATTAGACTAGAACCATGGAAGTTATGGAGATAGAGGGGTTATGGGGATGTTGATAAGACGTTAGGTAGTTTGACGTATGATGGGTGATTGTGTGCGGAGTGCTAGTTGGTGGGGTCTTGTCAAGGGGGGTTGTTGTGTTGAGTGTTTTGTGTGTTTTTTAACCAAGCCCATGCCCCCTCCCCGAGGGTAAAACAAGACACAACAACAAAAGAAAAATTTTTTTATTCCATTAATAAAAAGCATTTTTTTGGCTATTTTTTTCCTTGGATCTTGTGTGAGGATGAGTGGGGTGTTCAGAGACATGAGGGATGAGATGTCCTCCACCTGTGTTACATTCTTTGTAAATGTCCTCCGAAAGGCCCAAAATTCCCGAACACCTCCATGTCTTGAATATACCTCCCACTTCGATGCATCTTTGAGATCCCAACCTTCGTCCCCAGTTTGTTTAATGTACTGAACAAACCCTCACGTCCGTATTTCGATAAAGGAGCAGGAAAAGTTGAAGGACACGGACAAGGTGGATCGACGCCATCAGTCAGGACCGATTATTATGTGGATGTTGGGCAGCGTCCCCGTTATGTCATGACGTCATTCAACCGCAACGCAAGTATCGGCAACAGTAAATAGTATAGAACTGATCGAACACCCCGAAACTTTTATTTGTGTTTCCTCTTCTGTTTTGGTTTGTCACGTGATTGACTGGTGGCGAATCTACCATCGAGAAACGGTGACTCGACAACTTCGTGATCACGTGGTGCTCCAAACCCTCGTGCCCTCGCTCGTGTACCACGGTACTTCCTTTACCACACTGTACTTACAGTACCAGACGGTGCACGATGACCCGAGAACTCTCCGGTGAAGATCACAAGAGAACGTCCCGGGATTCACGAGCGGCTCCGATGGAGGAAACGCGCTCGGTCCGGGAGGTTCTCCCTCATCCGCGGGTCCATGCGGTCGGTTCACACGAGGATCAGGAGTCCGGACCCGGTACGTGACGTCACTCCGAGTGTTTATGTTTCAGATTCTGTTGTAAAAGGGAAGATCGAGTCCGAGTTTATCGATGATTCGTTCCCTCATGTGAAGGTTTGAATCACAACTCATTCCTCATGTATAGTTTTATTGTTTATATTAATAATAATATATAATAATATACCTCACAGGAGTGAATGTAACAACAGTATACCGGTCTTGTTATTCCCCCAAGGTAACAAATCCCCATCAAGTTGGTAATTAATTGTAATGTGAATCCCATCCTTGTTCTCTCCACTTGACATCGATACCTTGTTATACCTCATGACGTCATCATTCCATTCCTCTTTACTCTCGTTTCCCACCAATCAGATGAACATTTACTCTCTGTGTTGACCCCTGCACCGGCACACCATGGCCTACTCCTTTTGTGACTCCATTGGGATCTTCGACCTGCCCAAGCAATACTGGCAGATGAGACAAGCGACTTACCTCTACCTACAGGTGAAGGTACGCTCGTTGATTCAATGAAACCTGCCCTGTGAATCACCAGCATGACAGTTTATAGTTTGTTTG
>JAXMNL010000103.1:79404-97211 GCA_035128595.1 Eptatretus atami | reverse complement strand
GATTGGAAAGAGTCGGTAAGTTTGGGGAATCGTTCGTTCTCATGAAATTAATTTTCTTATCCGAGATTATCTTGTTTGATATATCGAGTCAGGCCCGTCACCAGGGCTCAGTATTAAGGGTGACATATGAACTGGATGAGGGGGCACAATTATAATATTTAATATTTTTGATAACCCGGTATGCTATTGTAAAAAAGAGAGAGATGTGTCTACCACTGTGCAAAACCACACGAACAAGCAACGTAACGTTCAATCATTCTCCTGCTTTCTGTTTCACCTTGGAAACTTCCACCTCGCCGTTTTGCTCAACGGGGAGCCTCACGCAGAAATGTTAAATTTACTTGAGTGCAACCTGGCCAATGAAAACGCTGACGTGCCAAGAAAGCCATTGTGACACTCCCTGGCTTTTTTGTGAATTTAATTATGGACTTTTCCAATCCACAGAATGGGGCAAGAATTTCGGTGACCTTGTGCCGGTTGGTAAAACATTTTGTGCGTGCGTGCGTGTGTTGTGTGTGTGTGTGTTTGAGGATTGTATTCTTTATGAAAGACTCTATAATGATGTTGATTTTAATTTTTGTTTTGACAGTTGAATATGAACATTTGGCTAGCACGATATTCAGAGGTATGTCCACTGCCTCTGAGCTCCTACCTGCTGAATTCATGCCAAACTATACACATCCCGGTGTTCTTGTGCAGGGCAATACATCAATGTGTACTCTCCGAATGGATGTTAAACTTGGTTTCCCATCTACTCGGATTCAGCTGTGAGTGGACATGGAAGATCCTACGGATTGTGCTTTGTGAAATGGAAGGGAAGTTTCAGAGGAATTCGTGCAAATTAAAATGCCTGTCACCTTCAGTGAACATTCAGGTCTGCAGCCACTTCGTGAAGGACTTGGCTTTAAAACTTTTTGGAATGATCACGCCCACCTCTCCCCACCCCCCCCAGAAGGTAGGAATAATTGGGTGCAGTAGATATAGTTAAATCTGACGGAGAATAACATCCTTCCACTTAAAAGACTACCTTGGGCCTAACTGGCAACCACATTCCTCAGGAAAAAGTGGAAAAGCCATGTATAAACATCATAGGGTGTACCTAAAGGTCAATGGCGACCAGCTATTTGGGAAGGCCTGGCTGGCAGATCTGAACGGAAACGCATATGAAGGTGTTTCATATTATGGGAGGAAGCAGATAACAAACTTGCTATTTTTTGCTGCTTCGAATGAACAAGCAAGTTTACTTCTGAATTGCAATCTGAGACACAGAGAGTGGCAAATCTATGAGAATAGATTTTATAATAATTTATCTCACATAGAAAGCATACATCAATACCCAATGTCCTTTAATGGTGTACTACCTCTCCGTTGCTCTTTTTCTCACCAAACGTTTCTTACTTTTAGCGAGTATCGGGTGGGGGAGGGGGAATGTTTTTCATTTTCCTCTGGTTATTTCATCATTTTTGCCACAATCATCGAGTTAATTGGGATTTTTAATGACACGATGTTACACAATTGTAATATGGGTGGTGATGTGCAAGCTGAACTTGCAATGTTGCAATGCACCCGACTATCACGCTCAATGCATCCTCTGAGTGATGTCAATGGACACACTTTTCAACTGAGATATTATTGGTTGCTCGCGTGTCATCATGCTCTTCCTTGTGAGCAAACACTTGATTGCCAAAGTTGATAATTTAACGTCGACTCGGTGCTGACATGAGCTTATTAGATTGTTTTTGTTTTTTTTAACCCTCATTTATCAATCAGTTTTCAGCGTTTAAGCATTTTTGTGAATGGCCAACATCTTCGGAAGTTTATGCATACGGGCTACAGATGCCAACTTTTTTTTGGGGCTGGCTGATCAGAAAGTTCTCCAAAATCTTTCGTTGTGCACAGGGCACACCCCTTTCTCCTCGGGACTTTCGTATTTCCTGCTTCTTTTAGAATCTTTGTGACGCCATTTATGTTACAATCTTTACTAGCACACACAAAATACGTTTATCCACGCTCACTGAACCTCGTTGCTTTGAGGTTTCTGCGCATTCCCCGACCGAGCGCATGTTCAAGTGTAATTGACAGCTTGCGTCATTTCGGGTGAAAGCTTGGATTCACGTACGTCCTCGTGTCCATCAGTGCGTCTTTTTGTTTCTTGAAGCATTGTCACCTTGCCTTCGACCCGTCAATTGCTGCCTTTTGGCATTTCGGTGCTTCTCGATTTCCAAGACTTCAGTTCTTGAATCGTAGATGTATTTATTATCCCGCCCCCCCCCCGGAGGGAGGGCGGGATATTGTAAATCGTCCGGTTGTTCGTTTGTCTGTTTTGTCTGTTAGCAACTTTACGGCAAAAGGCTTAGAAAACACTATCAGATTTAATCCACAGTGGGCAATGAAACCTTGGATGACCCCATTAACTTTTGGGTCAATTGAATCAAAGGTCAAGGTCAAGGTACGAAAAGATCAAGAATCGTTTTCGCTCATAACATGGCAAAAAATGATCTGATTTACTTCCAAACTAGTTATAGTGAACCTTATCTATTTTCACTTATATCCACCCATTCCTATATGTGAAAAATGCATATTTGGAAGACGGTAGGGTCCCGAAGACTTATGCCTTGAATGGCGGGATTTGTTGTGCCTGGCACCACTTGTTCATATTTAGTTTACGTTTAAAAATTTTTTTGTTCATCGCGTTTCAAACAGAAACTAGAGAAACACTCAGTGATACTAGTACACTGAAAAAGTTGACTTGCATTGGTCTCTAAATGGTTATGGGATGGGGGTGTCCCCATCTTAACAACAAAGGTCAAAGTGCAAGTGGGTGCAAGTTTTTTGACACGAGGCTGTGAAACCTTTCCTCGTTTGGCAAGTAAACTTTCAGCAGCGAATGAAAATGAACATCGGTGAAACATCCCATTCCCTGTGCAGCAGAGACGCAAATCAAGACCTGTTGTCAAATCTCAAGAATAAAGTGCCAACCATAACCAATGAGTTTTAACATATGATCTTTTGCCCTGTTATGAAAATGTAGCTAAAGGGTAATGTGTATAATCATTTTGGCAAGTGTCTGTTTAGTGTACTTGTTCCCTGCAGTCCCATTTTCTGGCCTGTTGTACTCAATAAACCCCTTTGTCCACAAGTCCCACACTTGTGGTTAAAATAAAATCTCTGCCACACAGTTAACGACCTGGCTAAGCGATGATGACAAAGTCTTTGCACAAGTGATCATTAACAGGAAACGCATCAATTGAACTGTTTTCATTCAAGTACTCGTGCAATTGCAGAAGATCATCCCCACCCTACCTTCGGCTGCGGATGCCTTGTTTCTAAACCAGTACAGCTACGGAGTTGCAGCACATAATGGTGAAATATGCACTCCATGCTCTGTGCAAAAGTTCTCTTGTGTGTCATTAGTGTGCCATAATTGTTGCTCGTGAAAGAGCCTGGTGGCATGCAGAGGATGTTGAAAGCAGTGTCCCGTGTTATGGTGGCAGTGTAGGTCTAGTGTTATGGAGCAATGACCTTTTTGTCTTCCGCCGATCAAATAAATAGCTTTACATTAGCCCAACACTTGATCTGCTGCTGAACTCCTCCCCCTCTTTGTTCTCTCTACTGCCACGAACCCCTTAATTCCCCTGTAACTATGTAGATGGCATTTTGTCGTCCTGGGGGGGGGGATTTGTTTTTTCCTCTCGCTTTTGTTCTCATTATGTGTTGTTAAGTTGCCCGCCTCAACTGCAACGCAACACGTCCCATTTCCAGCGTCGTGAAACCGGAAGTAGGAAATTGGGCTCTGGCTTGCTCATAACACCACACAAGGTGCAGGAAACTTGCTTGGTCCATATACACACTGACTTTGTGGAAAATTGGCAGATTAATGCTGCCCTCAGTCTTGTTAAAATTCGTGAATTGTTTGGACAGCAAGCGCACTCACGGCCACTGGACTTTTAGGTGTACTGCGTGTTAGGTTGCATTGGCTCGTAAATTTTTTACAGGCAAACAGCAGTCGCCCATAAAATCTGTTTGTTTACCACATGGCAATGTCCTGGTAAGGGAACTTTCACCACAAAAGAATAAGACTCTCTGAAAGGCAGTGTGAAAGCTGCTCTGACATTTTTTACTGAAACTTGAAAAATTTGTTTGCTTGGTTTGTTTGACCCGATGCCATTTGCTCAACAGATTTAGCAACTTCTTCTTTGAAAAGCCTCTTTCTTTCTCAATTTCATGGCAATAACAACAATTGAGGTGTTGTATTACTGTGCTCCCGTCCATTTGTGCAATCCCGTAGCTTGATTGAAATATGCCAACGTGTCGGAACATGTATGTCTGTTCGCGAACAATCGGTGAAGTCCATGATCTGTACCCAGATATCTATGGGGGCAGATTTGCAAAGTGCAGCCGCAAATCCAGTCGGTTCTCAGATGATGAAATAATTGCTCCATGGGGCTGGTGGTTCTTGAGCAAAAATTAATAAACGGGGATGTCCGCGCAAAAGTAATAAAATTAATTTCAATGAGCGTTTCCTTTAACAACTCAGGCAAGACTGAAGCAGACACACCTTGCCTTATCCGGTGAGTTTTCTCCAGCTATGTTGCTCTGTTGTCTGCCTTGTTTCCTTATGAGAGCTTTCAAAAATACTTTGGTTTTCAAGCGAGATTTTGCCAACCTCCTCAATGCAAAGTAAAAAGGAAAGAGCTGATCCAAATTTTGGCGCAATTGTATAACGGTGTGACAATGATGCCAGTGGAGTATGCAGCCTACACAAACTCGGAGTAACAGAGGTTCGGAAAGGAAAATTTACACACGCCTTCAGTTTAACAACTAACCACAGAGCTATTAATCTTGGTGCGTTTGGAAATAGTATCAGGAAACGTCCCAGGTTCGAGCATGCAGAAGGTCTCACTGGCCGTGTCTGTGGACTGACCTTGACCTTGGAGATGTGAGATCATTTTAGTGTCACATTGGTGTTTAATTTTTATCCATCATTTGATATGGTGTTCCTTGGGAATTACAAGATTGGTGTGCCATCATTCTCCTCTCAGGACGTAGTCCATACCCAGAGTTTGGGATGGGTATTTTCAGACAATGACCGGTGATCCTTTTGAAAGGTATCAACGATTGGGTGTTGTGCATATAAAGTGAGTTTGGTAAAAGAGGGTACAACCAGCCTTAAACTTTGTTTCTTGAAAGCATCCATGCTTTATGATACAACACACCCACCCGATGAACAAGATACAGACAGTTTGGATCCAACTTTTTTTTTCTTCCAAATGTTTCAAAAATTATTTTTGCCCAAAAACACTCTCCGACACTCACTGAAATGAACCGCCGAAGTTACGATAGTCCGTTCCTATCCTGAGTAAGAATGATGACACAGAACAGACAGAGACAGACAAACATCTCTCCTATAGTAATACGGGAAATATCGCTCATTCTAACACTCACTGACTGATATTAAAGTTTGGTACCTTGCGGGTGACGTAGAAAGCTGAAATTGGTGTGTGCCGATGGACATCGAGCCGATATACCAGGAAAAAACACAGAACCATCGGAAGCATCCGTTAATGAAAATATACAATAAATGAAATAAATAAATTTTTAAAAATAGAATGAATAAAATGCAGGTGAGCACCCGAGACATATTGGAAGCACGGTTCGTTTTGCTTACAATGTGTAAGCACCCCCACTAGTGTGTGTCGTGTATATACATATATATGTAGTATGTATATATACATATATTTATGATCTATATATATGTATATATATATGGGATAATGATATATATATATATGTAAATATAGTTTGTTGTTCGTCTTTCGGACTGTCCGTTAGGGGCGCCACACGGATCATCTGTTATGATCTCATACTGATTTTGGCATAGGTTTTACGCCGGATGCCCTTCCTGAAGCAACCTGGTGGCCTCTTACGACACAAGGGATAAGGAATGGGTTTCGCCATGATTCCGGGCTGCCCTACAAACCCTCTCATAGCGCAGTCCCAGCCAGAAGCTCCCGTCCTCAGCGATCCTCCAACCCAAGCCCTGATGTTAGCGATTACAGGCGATGCCACTAACGCCCGGTTATAATTATATATATATAATATATATATAATATATATATGTATATATATTAGCCTGGTGTTGGCTGTAAGTGGTTAGGGTAGCGGCTTTGGGAAATTCAAAAGGTCCCTTGAGTTAAGCCCGTTGGCACTTGCATATACACACCAAGGAGGTTGAACTCACCCTGCTCATCCTCCGAGTCCGCGAAGTGAGTACCAGTGTACTGGCCCGGTGTAATGCCCCGGTTGGAATAGGTGTACGCATATCCCTCGTCGTAAGAGGCGAACCAGGGTTGCGTCAGGACGGCAATCCGGTGTAAAAAAACCTGTGCCAAATCAGTATGCGGATCAGTAACGGATGATCCGCTGTGGCGACCCCTAATGGGAGCAGCCGAAAGAAGAAGAGATATGGTATATATATATATATATATATTATATAATGTATGTATGTATGTATGTCTCACATGGTAAAACCCGCATAATCCATAAAGAGCAACAGTATGTTCTGCCATTCAGACGATTGTTCCTACAAATGCAAACCAAGAAACCAGAAAGGCACATGATGTTGATCGGTAGAGAAATTAAACATGTAAACATGTTGAGTGTGGATGAGCGCTCCCCGATCTCAATGGATGAAGCCCTGCAACTTGCTCACACCAAAGCTTCACCTCAGATCTGGAGGCACGGCTCGGCCACTCATGTCAAAAGAACAGAGTTTATGGCTACCATTGATTAAACGTCAACAGAGCATAATCCGCGATTTTCGGGCTTATTTGGCACTTGTCAGGATGGCATACCAACAAAATTATCTAACCAATGGTAACACAGTTGGTCGTTTAAATTTCCAAGATTGTACGTTCTGAGCTGTTATGTGGCATCAGCCAACAAGATTGTCTCACATGGTAAAACCGCATATTCGCAAACACAACAGCTGTCAGCATCTTGCAAATGAGGCTCTCCCAACGCATATACCCAACTCAAAGTCTCACCCTTCCTGCCATGCTAAGGCATTGATCCCTCTACATACCCCAGCCTTACTTCCCCCCTCCACACCAAGAGTCCTCAACCCCCTCCTCCCCCAAAAGCATCAACCTCCCCCTTCCAAAGCTGTCCCATCTTTATTCTCACTGCTCATAAAAGCAAATGGGCATTCCCACATCGAGACCAGCAAATATTTAACCCTTTCTGTTCCCGACTATCATGCTTCTCACCAACTTTACAGAACCCGTCGTCACGCCTGCCTGTTCAACTCACAAATTAAAGAGAAAATCAGTCAGAAATATATAGCAAGTACCTGCATAATATCCAAGCAATAAAGTGAGCTGAGAGAAAATGGCTTCCAAAAGGTAAATTCTAAAAAGGGTTTTCCTAAATGGTGGCCAGAAGTTAGAAATTTTGGTGTGTCAGGTGAAACTGTCCCAACATTGGTGGACTTGCACACGCATGGATGATGGACGCATGCATGGCTCCTTTTATAGTATAGACGACAACCAATCAGCTTCACCCTATCACATTACCCCAGGGTGGCTCAGATTAATATAATAATTGACTGCCTCCATGCTCTTTTTGTCAAGAAAGGCTGCATAAAGCAAGTCATCAAAAGTTACACAGGTAAGCCCTTTTTGCCGTTTTAAAAGTCTATCCGTGTTTCCTCCGACATCTGCAGAAACGTTCACAGGTCGTAGAAACGTTCACACACCTCCTTATGAGGTCAGGCCCATAAAATAATAACTAAGGGGTTGAAAATAGACTCCCGCAAGAGGAAGGAAGAAGGGAAAATGAAATTGCAGGAACTGTGGAATGGAATCGACGCTAATAATTGTGGAATCTGAATATTGGTTGAGAGGGAAACGCCAGCTGTGCAGACAGGCAGTGCAGATTGGCAGCAGGTACGTCTGAGGCTTTGCTGGGTCTGGCCCCCTGCTGTGTCGCATATTGTTCTGTGGCCCACAGCTGGCAGCACTTCCGTACCTTCTCATATGGCTGCAGAAGTTGAAACTTACCATACTGGTACATTCAATTTCGTATCACTTCTTTAATTCTCTCTTTTGTTTTAATGCAAGCCATGTGCGGTTGAGATGTATGTAAATTTCTTTCACATGGCATGTATTATTGTTCAGTGGTAGCAAGATTAACTCACTTGGTGGAATGCCAGGCTATCTGCTTTCAATTTTAAATTGTCTTAATATGTTTGAACTGGTACGAAGCATCATTTTTATTGTTGTGGCTTGTGGTGGACCCTTGGCAGTAAAATCAAGATCGGTATCCTCTTGGCCTCGCCACTTTGTTGCACTTGAACATCGCATTGTATTCATTGGAAAGTAAGACAGTGGTGTGACGGTACAGGGTCAATTCCAATCCTCTCGTGGGAGTCCGATTTTAGGGTAATCACTCCGCACCACCAATCCTAATATGATTTTTCCTGCTCTGTAGTCACCTTGAGTCTGTGGTTTAACGAATCCATGAACCTTCTGTGGAGAATCCTCGCCATGGGGGAAAAGCGCGAATGAAAGTTAAAAATAACCAAGTTTGACATTTATTGGTGTCAACGAAGTTTTTCCTTTGCCGTCGGATCTTCTCACTTTCGCTGACATATTTCGTTATCATGACGGGAAGAAGTCATTTTTACTTTTATTATCCGAGCAGGTTCGTATCGCATTCGTATTCTTCGTTGTCCGTTGAATCAATGAATCGATTGGCAGATCATCGGGCATCCGTGATTTAAGACTTTGCCAACAAGGCGAGAAGTACAGGAGCACAACCACATGGAAAATCTTCCGGTGTGTGGTTGGGTGAATATTGTCCTGTATTGAGGGCAATAACTTTCATTTTGCAGATTTTTTTCTGAAATGGTAAGATAGTTTGAAAACTAATTCTGGCTTGTGTAAATCACGTGGTGGTAGCAGAGATGTGGAGGGAACGCATTGGTTGTGGCATTAACAAATGTGAGGGATTATTATTTTTGATCTGTTAAGATTTAATCTGGCTTCTTTATTCGTTTCTTCTCAAATTTCTGCCATTTCTAAGTAATGAAGACTTTTTCAGCACGTGGGTCATGTGCGTTTGGTGCTGATGGGGGGGGGGGGGGGGGGGGGGCAGGACATGACACCTTGGACAGGGATTGGCTCAAGACCATTTCTTCCACGCATCTGTTATTCGCACCTCAAAATGATTTCTCCCAGACGATAATGTTGCATTCACACCGGCCGGCCTCAGACTGCCTACCTGTCTTAGGCGATGCTTCAAAGGCGTCGTTTCCCAGCATAGCTGTTGGCAAAGCATAGTTCCGAATTCCAAGCCCGTCTCTGAGATTTCTATCCGCGAAGGAGTCCCGGCAGACATCGAAGCGCCGCAGGTAGTCAGAATGTTAGGGTCCGTCCTGAAGCACCAGCCTGCTTTGCTGACATCTGTCGCCTTAAATGACTCCATATTTCTACGGCACGGTTTCCTGTGTGCGTCAACTGGAGAAATTCGTAGCATGATAAGCTTTCATCCTGTGTCGGTTTCATGATGACCTGGCACGGTGTTGAAAGTAATTAGATTTTCGAAAGTGATATTTCTTTAAGGGATTTTGACTGTCACATGCGCACACATTTCCAATGAAGTGTGAGCTATGTGAAGCAATGTGTCCGAACGCGATGTGCATTAATATGTTTTTTTTGACAACTAATTTAATAAAAAAAATAATACTAACGTGTAACCATACTGACTTTTTTTTTGCACAGGATAACTGTAGCATGACTGTTTGGGTGAATTATCAAAACCGAATGCCAAATGTGGGGCTTTCGCTGTCAGTTTCCAAAGTATTTAAGATTTTGTTATTTGAACACAAGATCCAGGTTGAAATGAAGAACCTTAACCGTGCCGATGAGCCGACCAGCTCTCATTCTCCGAGAGGAAAATCCGTGTGAAGGACCTTAAAACATTGTGCCCATTGTGCACTGACATTTTAATGACCTCGTCGTCCAAGGTCACCGTTGCCTCGCACTTAGCTGCATATCAGTGAATTTTTTTCTGTTTTTTCAGCAGACGCGTTAAGTCGTAGATAGAGCGTGCTCCAGCTCTTTGCCTTTGCTGGTGTTATCATCGAGTTTTCTTCGGGCCTCAAGGCATGGAAAAATACACCCAAGAGGTTTTAATTAGGAGTCCTTATGCTAACCTGGAGTGCAGTCTTTTGCTTTAGCCCAAGTGGTTTGGCAAAAATTTTTTTTTTAAAAAAAAGCACCGAAGTATTTTTCCCCTCCTCGGCACCTCGCGCAGGTGGGGGTGGGGGGTGGGGGGGGATAGGGCGGTCCTCAATTATAGGGTGGGGGGGTGGATGCGGTATAGGTCGCAATGGCGCCCAGGCCGCGGAGTCTCAGCCAGAGAGGACTGTTGAGAGCTAAATGGGATCCACCTGTTACAGGCTTGACGAAGACGCGTTCGTGCGGGAGATGATGAGGAGCAGAGGATGGCCACGCCGGCTGAGCAAGCTGCTGCGTAATGTCTTCCACGCAATCGCCTTTGCACCCACCCAATCTTGTGGGAGCGTGGGGTGCTGTCTGCGGAATAAGCCAGATGCGGTCGGTTTGCTTCCTGCTATTCCTCTGAGCGAGATTCTTCATTTCACATGCAAACCCTCCCCAACTCAACCCCCACCCCCCCAAGCCTTTTCCCGCCGACATTCCCCGTGGCTTTGTTTTCTCTCAAATCTCCGTTGGTCCTCCTGTCTTATGGGCAACCTGCGTGGTTTTTGGTGGATCGAGAGACGGCAAAATTGAGGAAAGGTTGTTTTTATATTTTTTTTGTGATATTCACTCGGGACTTTACCGTTTTTATTGTTTTTCAAACCAATTCATAGTCATTCCTGGTGGAGTGGCCTGCAAATAATTGGTGGTGATTTTTTTGTTGAGACAAGCAGATTGCCTTTGCAATGGTAAAGCCTATACGGCACGGCACTTGGGAAAGGAGACCCGACCCAAGGAAGTTTTGGCTAGCTGCGGATACCAGGATTATTGCTCGACACTAAAATCGTTTCCAACATAGTGTTTGACCTTACACCAGATGAGGTACAATCGTTTGAAGCATAACAACATTTTCACAGCTTTTCAACTCGATGTTCATTCTAGTTTAATGCGTGTCTGTGAGTACATTCACGTCGCAGAATCGTTTCGTTTTTGAATATTTTTTTGAAAACAGCGGTGGAATCGTTTGTGGAAAGGAGGGATGTTTTCATTCGATTCCACTCCCACCCACAACCGCTCGCTTCTTTATTCAGGATAATTCGCTTTGAAAAGCAGTAGATTATCAATTGCGCTTTCCCGGGAGAGTATATTGAGCGAATGAGAAATTTCGAGACTGCTACGGGCAAGGCAATCAGTCTTGATTGGCGAAAGGATTGTGAATGATGTTGGGGAAAAGTGAGGCAACTTTGTTTGTGAACCTTTTTTCTCGATTTATTTGCTTGCATTGAGAGGATCATTAAAAAACGTACGTATGAATAATGAAACGAAGACATAGAAATTGTTTGTATCGCCAGTGGAAATTGGTAAGCAAAGAAACATTCCTCGAGCCAAATGAAGAATGAATATGGAGGGAAGGGGAAGCGGAGTATATTTTCCAAGGAAGCCAAGCGACAAAATAAGGATGAAAATGAACGTGGAGGATAAAGGAAAGGAAAATCTTTATAATCTTAATTTCTTCGGCATTGCAGTTGTTCCACCCGCGCACAGCTTAATCCACTTTAAGACTGCCGTCAACGATGACGGTTTAACCTTGGTGCGGTGTGCACGAGTTGTGTGTTGTCGTCATTATGCCCCCGGTGTTGCTCGATGGTTTCGGGGTGGCAGGCTTGGATCTCGGGTCCTGAAGTTCAAATCCCGCTCAGCTGTTGAATTAATACCAGGTGGGGTTAACTCGGCCTGTCTCCTTCCGAGGTCTGCAAAAATGAGTGCCAGCATGGCTGGTATCCCCCTGTGTCGGAGGGCGACCCCGTCAGGATTGTGCCCAATAGCCAAGGAGAAACAGCTTGGCAGCACCAACCTCGCACAGAGTTGGTCCAATTCCTTCTCCTCCTCTTCTCATTTGCAGGCATTTTCTTTTCATTGGAGGTCGAGTGTGTTGTTTGGAGTCCACACCGAAACGTGGAACACAGTGAGCTATTCACGCTTGCGCACACGGTACAGTCGGACAATTGTAATGTGACTGTGCCGATGCTAGATAACCTGTGGCCTACGATCTGGGAAGGCGTTCGCAGGGAGTGTTTTTTTTAAATTTCATCTGCGTGGGGAGGTGGGAGGGGGCTGAGCGTGTTTTTGGGCTCTGCTAATTTGAGTTGTTGGAAAAGGGAAATCGCGTTTGAGCTCGAATCCGACGAACCTTTTAATCAACCCGTGTAATTTGAACGTTTGAATGTTTATTGATAGGAGCCTGTCTATAATGTATGCATCCCACGCAGGATTCATTTTTTGTTTTTGGCAGTCCTTGAGACTACCATACCTGCTTGGAGACTAGACTGAGTCTTCTTTGCTGTGAGAGGGAGGAAAAAAAACTCAAGCACGTTTTCTCTCTTGAGTGTACTTGCCGTCGGGCCTAACTTCCAATAGTTAACCGGTATGTTAATATGTTTAAAAAAGAACAACCGCCATCCAGCAGAGTCCCACCGTGGTCGGGTACTGCTGCCAAACCATCGAGTTGCGAGCTCTGTGCATGGCAACGTGTTGTGCACGATCTGTTGTGGCTCACAACCCATTTTGTGGGTTTCTCGCAATGCTCCGTTATTCCGAAAATTTAAGGTTTCCTTGGCTCTGTGATTGAATGGAGCAGCATCTGGACAAGCGTAGTGGTGCCAAGCTGCTTCTAATGTTGCCCAATGTAGCTGGAACCTGCTTTTGAATGTCCAGCTTTCCAAGTCTAATAGCGTCACCTCGAGTTTTTATTATTTATTTTTGTCTGCTAAATGCTTCAATTAAAACCTCCAACCAACAGCATGCTGTTCACCAAGCCTACCTTAAAAAGCATATCGACTCTTTCAGCCGACAACAAGAGCTCTCTTCGTTTCAATACGTGATGGCGATGCACATACCGTGTTTTCTGTCCACATTTCTTTGTGTTTTTAGTGCATTGGCTTGTTTGGGGTGAAGCCGCCACATGTTGTGTGTTTCAGAAAAACAAATTTTATTTATTTTATTTATTTATTTCCCAAAAGTGTTACAAATGCGTTACAAAATTTGAAAAAGCCTTTCTAAAAAAAACCATGTTTTGGAAAATTCAAATTGTACAGTATCAGATGTACGATAACAAACGAAGACGGGAGGGATTAATACAGAATTGATCAAAAAGGACATCCGCCCCTCTCATATTGTTCCCCTCTTTGTGCTCGTGCTCGCTAACATTTGTTCTTTTAACAATACACCTACATGGGATCCAGGATTTACTTTTGCTTCATTCTTGTATTTCTATGTTATTATTATTACTGGTGAATGTTACTTGCATTATGTTTTCAAAACAGGAATAGGTGGAAACCCCCTGCCTTAAAAATTAAACGCCTCCGTAGCAAAGGTCATCTGTTGATTTTACAAAATAAATAAAAAATTATAAATCCAGCAAGAATTGCTGCCAAAGTGACATTTCAGTCTGTTGGGAGGGTGGGGGGTTTGGGTCGTCACAGCAGCGATCTCTCGCGGTTGTCCAGCACATGGTATTCGGAGTTAATAGCAAACTCGTCATGCGCGCTTGCATCCCGGTATGTCACATGATTGGTGGTGTGGCACGTGGGCCTCTAGTCCTGGAGTTGGCAATTTGGCCGAAGCGTTCACTGTTCTGGAGGCGGTCGGGTTCTGTTCTCTTCCCGCTTGTTCCGACACAAATTCCACGCGCAACTTGGCCTACGCTTGAGCACTCATCTTCTTTGGGAACGAACAGGGTGGCGTTATAGGCAGGTTCGGATATGCGGTTACTATTGTTTGTCTGGGAGAGTGGGCTCCATGGTAGTATCGGTTAGGACCTAACGAGGCTTCTGCACCGTATTATTTAAAGTTTAATGAGGGATTTGCTTGCGTGTTTTTACTCACACAGTTTACGAGAGGCAGCATCGCTTGCTTACACTATTCGCGGCGCTACTAATACGAACTTTATGCGATGCGGGGTTGTATCATTATTTTTTTCGATTTTGGGTGGTCCACTGTCTACTGGTTCTTGTGTGTACAGGAGGGACAAGGCTACGCAGGCGCCGGTTTTATCCGCCTCAGGGCCAGCCTATGTCCCGGCCCGGGCATTTCTTTTCTTCCTTCTCCTGGGGGCACGGCCCCCCGGCCACCAACCTGGCGCTCCCTATCGCACCCGTACTCCGTCTTTCAACCGCCCTCCGACCGCTCAAGCCCTCTCGCAAACAACCCCGTACTGCCCACCACCCCTCCCCGCAGTGGCTCGTGGTTGCCGTTTGGGTTCGGCCCTGGTCTCCCCCGACGTCGAGGCGGGCTCGTGCTTGCAGTCTGGATACTCCGGGCCTGTCGAAGCGGCATCCATGGTGGTCTCGGTGCGTCCGGACGCCGAGGACCTTGCAGCGTTCCCTTGCCTGCTCTCCTCTGATGCAGGCGTCTCCACATCTGCCTACACGACGTCTAACTCTGGTGCACTAGGCGGCTGAGTGTGAGCAGTAGCTCTCTTCTTTCTCACTAGGTTGACTCTCTTCTCAGAATGTTGTTTAATTTGTACAGGGCACGAGGTGGGACGTGTCCCCGGCCAGCGTGGGGAACCCCGGCAGGTCGTCTTCTACCATGTGCTCTCATGAACCAGTTTATCCCATTTTCCCAGGGCGTCGGGTATGCCGGTAGCCGGCAGCCGGCGGGTACGCTGTTGGCGGCCGCTCACCACGCCTCTCCCCGGTGCGGAGGAGGGCGCAGCTTATCACTCGTCCGCATTCTGAACTTGTCATTTTGCTCGGACGAGGCGGTAATCTTTCCGGGCATAGTGGGTGCACGTTCTTGGGGAGGGGCGTGTCGCGTCCCCCTCCAGAAAGTTTTGGCTCTTCGAGTGCCAGTGATCGTGTCACGGTTGACAGACCAGCGCCTTGGCAAACCTCTAAAACATAGCGGTCCCGTACAGCTCCGTGTTTGAACGCCCTTGGGTGGCTTCTGCCAAATTACGCAACATAATTTGGGCCGCCTTCCTGGGCGGGACGCCGTTGGCACACGTTGCTCTTGGGGCACACACCAAGCTAAAGATAGGCACTCCGTGGTTGTGTTCCACCTTGCCGTGGCTTAAAATTACTGGGTAGCCTTCCACTCTAAGCGTCCATCGGGCATCCCGCACCCCGCGGCGGGTGTCATGGTGCAGGGGAGCGCTGGTTAGTGCTTCTTGTGCAGTACCCAATGGAGTTATGTGGGCCTCTTGTGCCTTTTCAAATATCCTGGAGGCAGCCTTACACGGCTGCCCCAGATAGACTTGTTAGTCTGGCTGAGCCCCTGGAACCTTTTCTATTGATCACATATGGACAAGGCTCATTTTCTCTTGCGATCCGCTACTCCGAGTCTGGGTGCTCTCTCTCCTGACTTTCGGCTAACGGAGGGCCATCTAGGCTGTTTCCGTCTGCCTTCTGCCTTCCCCCTTACTCGTTCCCACTCATGCTGTATTCGCCGCCTGCCCGAACGTCCTGTAGGGGCCTTGAGTAACCCGCCTGTTGGTCGGTGCTGGGCCGGTTTTGTTGCCTTCTGCTCTTCTTTCCGTGGCCACCTTCGGGCATTGCAGCTGGCCACACTCGTCCCCCCGACCCTGCACTCGCCCTTGTCTCTCCGCGGCGCCTCCAGGTAGGAGCTCAGCCAGCCGCGTTCGAGGTTGTCCAGCCTGTGAAGCTCTGCGTGCCCCTGCTGCTCATTTGGTCATGCCCACGTTGGGTTCCGGCGCACCAGGCTCTCCGTCCCCGTTCGTCGTTCGCAGTCCCGTTGGTACACTGCGGCTCTCCTGCAAGGCGCGACCTCTTGGCGTGAGTGTGTGACCCGCGCTCCTTTCGGCGACAGCCCGCTTCGATTGAAGTGTGCGTCGGCCCCACCGCACTTATTTTATGTTGATCTGGCCGTGCTGCACTGTGGTTACGGCTTCCATCTTTTTCACTCTTTGTCAACGGTTTTGCGGCTGCTTTATTTTATCCCACGGCCGCCACACGTACTTCTTTCCGACCTCGGCTGACCGTTGTCCTCGGCAGCCCTCCCCTCCTGCTCCTGGGTGTCTCGGCCCGCTTCATGCCTTCTGTGTTCCACCGCTGACTGATCATTCATTGTGTGTCGTTATGACATGGACGCCGGGGTCTTGTCTCCGCCTTCGTTGATGCCTTACGCTCCCCGACGCTTCCGGCGAGTGGGCGACGCTTCCCGCCGACCGTTCCACACTTCTGCCCGACTTCTGCTGGAGGCATGGACCACCTCGTTCTTGTCACAGCATGCTTCGGGCCACACGCTCACTGCGAGGCTGGAATCACACTTCACACCGATTCGGCAATGCAACATTTCCATGTTTTTGACGTCTTCACTGTTTCTGCTGATCCAGGTGACGCTTCAGGTCCGTGGTTTAATTTTCTTAACATCTGATTTACTCGTTTGAACTGCTCTTACACACCAATTTTATACTTCTGTTTGTCTAATCCTAAGTGAATGTATTTGGGGTTTGTTTGAAAAATGTAAATCTTTAATTTTCTTCTGCTTTGTCGGAGCATCCAAGGTTTCCTGGCTGCAATACAGCTACATATTGAGAAACAACAAATCGGGTCATATCATCAATTAGCTTCTGAAAAAGGACGATTCACTCTGCTCATCATCAGAGATCATCTCAACACCTGTTCACCTGATTTTGATCCATCCTGTTCTTGTATTGGAGAGTCGGTAAGTTTGGGAATCGTTCGTTCTCATGAAATTATTTTCTTATCCGAGATTATCTTGTTGATATATCGAGTCAGCGCGTCACCAGGGCTCAGTATTAAGGGACATATGAACTGGATGAGGGGCACAATTATAATATTTAATATTTTGATAACCCGGTATGCTATTGTATTCATGCAGCATTGACGCATCTATACTGAGGTTGCCGTCGCATACGAAACCAAATTGATCTCAGCTTTTTTTTTTTTATCTTGTCGAGGCTCGTATGAGAGCTAACACACAATGCACAGCAAGGGGGCATGAGACAAGAGGGGCGGGAGTGGGAGGGACAAAACGGGGGAACAGACACATTAGGAGATCTGTGGAAGGGAGAGGGATGGGCGGGGAACATGGGGAAGAGAAGATGGACATTCAGGGACTTTCAGGAAGGAAAGCAGGGAATTGAAGAAAGTGGGCTTGGGGTGGATTATCGGGGTAGAAAAGATCGAGGATTTGGATGGGGGATGATAAGGTGTGGTGAACAGCTGTTTGAAAGCCTGGAGGGAAGAATGGGAAAGAATAGAGTGAGGGATATCAGTGAGTGAGGGATATATATGAGTGAGCAAGATTTAATATGTACGGATGTTTTTGGCCAAAATTATTCCAATGCAGGAGAGCCGACAAACTGGACATTGACAATTCAGATATCAATGATTAGACAATTGGCAGCAATTCAGGTGCACTTATACAAGGTGTGTCAAGAATTGGCATTAGAAAATTAATATACCTGAGATACAATGACTAAACGGGAGGTTGGCACCGGAATCAGTGCACTTTCAAATAAGATGCAGTCGCTATGACCTGCGATCATCACGTTAACTATCACAGCAATACGACAGCCTGAAGATACACACGTGCTGT
>JAXMNL010000103.1:55593-73273 GCA_035128595.1 Eptatretus atami | reverse complement strand
ACCTCAAGTAGTTGACTCGCACAATAATACATAGTACGATATATACCTAATATTCCAAGCTAGCAGCAACAAGAAATAGCACATCAGGAACATACACATCAATATCACGAGCCTAGCACGAAACCGAGCCCTAGTACAGTCATCGCTCACGTTTGCGCATGAGCCGAGGCGGTTTATATCGACCTGCCCCGTGGAAACAGAGTATGATTTTTCATAGGCTATTAAACAGCATACTATTTTACCGACACACATACATAGTATGGCAATTATACAGCAACGATTCATAAAGACACAGACACAACACGAGGTGAAACAATCAACAAAGACCGAACAGTTAT
Source organism: Eptatretus atami (assembly GCA_035128595.1). Taxonomy (NCBI): domain Eukaryota; kingdom Metazoa; phylum Chordata; class Myxini; order Myxiniformes; family Myxinidae; genus Eptatretus; species Eptatretus atami. The sequence continues at coordinate 72,935 of JAXMNL010000103.1, read as the reverse complement.
TTCGAAGCTGCTGCACTCTTCTGGCAGTTAAAATCCAGGGCACAGTAAAGGCTAAGCGAATGTGCGTAGATGGGGATCCGCACGTCTCATAAGGTAAACATCGAGTTCAAGATAATCACAGACAGCCTGTATATCGGATGTCACGGTACTTAATTAGTAATCCAGCCGCACCATTAATGCTAGTCACAACTTATAGACACAATCCACTCACTAGTATCACTTCACTACAAAGAGAACCACATATAGAAAGACACGTCTCATAACGGCTTTAGATATTCAGACGAATTGCGTAATCAGAATGTACCTGCACACAGATCACTAAACACAGCTCCCATAGTCAGATCTAGCCGAAAGTAAGATGCAAGGTGATATCGTAGTATAGCACACAGATCTCCCATTCTAGCTTTTAATGTAGAAATGCGATAAGCCATGCGCTGCGGAAGCGATTTAAATAGTAGGCGAAAGAAACAAGTACCACCGTCCGCATTCCTTCCCCATCTCGCAAATCCAAGAACTAAGAACCCGAGCCAAGACATGCCACGACAGTGACCATCAAAACCCCTCCCAGCAATCCGGAGATTAAGCGATAATGGGTGATCACGGGAAAGGGCACGTGAGTAAGCGATGAAGCTAGCGCAACATACGTAAAAAACGGCGCCGACCTCGTGCTCAATACGGCGTACGGGCATGAACGAGAGTGCTGCATAGAGAGATCTAAAGAGGACATCTTTTCTTTGTCAAGTCTGAACAGAACAGATCCAGAAAAGATGTCAAGCTTCTGGATGAAGCATGTTTCGTCGGAACGAACCGTGAGCAAAAGTGCAACCAAAAGAGCACGTCGTGTGAGTCCCGGCAAGTGGTGTCGGACTAACGGGTCAGAGTAAGCTTTTCCTCCAGTAGTGCACGAGTGTCTGAGCTGGTTGAATCTGTCTCTACAAAACCAAGGCACTCTCGACGAAAGCTCTCGGCTTCACATCGCCACAGAAAGGAGTACTGTCTAGCTGAGATCCGAGCACCTCGCCTAACAGGTTCGCCAAACCGCCGCAAGTCTGGTGTGCGCCGAGAGTCGCACAGAGAGACGAGAGCGCTCACAGTCCTAGCACACTTAACGGACACGCACCAGCACAAATAACGAGATGCGCCCTGCGGCTTACCTACGGTGTGGTAAGAAGAGCATCGCGGTGGCGCGAGCCACCAATCCCAAGACACCACGAGGTGTCGAAGCTATCGTACAGCCCTAAAACAGCGAGATCTAAGAGTCTCGGGACCGGTAGGCTCGGAGCACGCGCAGCCAATCCAAACCCTGAGAAGAACACCACACAGAAGATCCAGTCGTGGACCAATTCGTACTGTCTAATACCGATTGCAGGATGACTTCCTCTCTTCTCCCTACGGAAGAACATTCGCGCCCTGAATTCCCCGAAAGTAAAATAAGCCTAAGATCAACTTTGTGACACCGTTAATACTCAATTCAGACGGTCGTAGCTCTGTCATGTGCAATGTTAATACCTACGTGAACATTATATAATGAAACTGTCCTTACCGTATAAATTAAAGCTTCCACTCAGCTTCGATCCATCTCCCACGAGCATTACGACTGAACATCGGTGTTGGGAAGTGAAAAGCCGTTGGCTTGACCTGTATAGAGTCGAAGTGCACACAGTGTTGGAAACACTTACAAGGATGAACGCAAATCCCGGCCGTAAATTACGCCGCTCGCAGAGAAATCGCGCACGTCTGATGGAACAGAGCTCGCGCCGAGTGTTGTACGACGTCGTAGATGCCTGTACGAGGGAGTGCACCACACCGAGATACGTAGTGATCACGTGGGTGAGCCTCTTAGAAAGTCTGCACTCTCGAAGATATGAAATCGACGAACTGGTGAAACCAAAAGGTGATCTAAATCACCCACGTCAGTCTGCACGAAATGAGAACCTGGATACTTGGTACTCATTTCTCGACAGCTCAGGACGTCGTAACGACATCGCAGTCGTCTAGACGGTAGATGCGTGGACGCGAGTCTATATTCCGGGCGAATCGTGGGGCCAGGACTGGAACGACTGTCACATGCGTCTGCCGGAGCATCTTCAAACATAAAGTCACGTAACAAGATGAGTCGGATCGCAACATCTGATAGTTGGCAAGCCGACACCGCGTAAAAACAATACGTACAACAGAGCAACGGGGGAAATCACGGAGAAACGCTCTGAGAGGACCAGCCTCAGGGCTTAGCGCATTACAAATGACAGCCAGACAACACTAGTACAAGAGCGGCGCCTGAGGACCCGTGGATAACCAGCGATCGGACCACACGGTGCTCTGCCCGCACCCGCTGGACTCCAACCAGTGCCTCCAACGGCGATCCGGCCTGGCGACTCCTCCCGCTCCGACCGACAATTCCAACGACAACTGGAATCGACCAAAAAACTCCACCTCCACCGGACCCAAACCCACTGGACCCAAACTCCACTGCAGGCTCGACTGGAAATGGAACTCCCCACTCCACCGACTCCAACTCCACGAACTCTCTGAACTCTGTCCAATAGCGGAACTCGCCTCTTATAGCCCCAAGGAGGGTTTCGCTTCCCTCACCTTCGAACCCTTCACCCCGCCTCCGTTCGACCTCACATGCACAACTTTATCGCCTGCCTAAATCCTCCGGTCCTAGAAGCCACCGCCTGCTCAGATAGCACGGCGCTCATCAATGTAAATAACCAACAAAGACCGTTTCGTAGACCACATCATGCGCACGTGTGTGCACACATGCACCTTGCGCGCAATGATAAGCGACGATGTAAATCAGCAACTGCACGCCGGCCAGCGTGGTGAAGCTCAAAGTCATGACATCGAGCAGACGGTATGCATTGCGGAGAAATCATCGGTTAATCGTCGAATAGAGAAAACCAGATTGCGCGCGCCGCCCTCTGCCGCCAGACGTTATCAACCATCTAATTTCGTAAATAATATATACAAAATAGATATGTAATCTGCCAATGAATGACTACATATTGCAAAATCACAGAAAGAGAAACGATGAGAAAATCGCTCTATTATCTGGTGCAGTTCGCAATCGATACCTAATAAATTAACAACCCCAGAACAACCGACTCTGCAACGCATAATATTGCTTTGAGCTGATCAGCAGTCACGAGAGCGACCACGAGGTCACCAGTCGATCGAGTCACGAGAGGAGCAGATTGCCAGCAGCAGCTTCAGAAATAGGACTAGAGGAATACCTATCAAAGACAGCCTAGAGAAAAGCGCAGAAGATACAACCACAATCCTCGTTGACATTGGGCTGACGACACAAACAGAATATGAAAATAGATACTGGACACGTAATTGGGAGGAGTTAGAGCACAAAGCGAAGTGACGAGACCTAAACGATCAGTCGAATGAAATCACTCGACAGAAGCTGCCAACCTGGACGACAAAAGCCACAGTCATAAATATCTGCGCGGGACCTTGGCCTGCAAGGCAGCAACAGACAAGCGCAGACGCACGCCCAGGTGTATGCCACGTCCAGACGGCGTCGCAAACGAGATCCTGTTGCAGCTCTCAAGGGAGCGTGAGGAGCTGAGCATACAAGGGGCCAACTCGTACAGAAAATACTATAGAATAACGCTGATAACACTCGAATAAAATCAAAGCATTAGTACCGCACAAGCAGGTCCTACCTAAGCCAGTCTGAGAATACAAGAATCCTCTTTTAACTCGTGGTAACCAACAAAGAATGGCTGACAAACATAGACAGACAGATCAGCAAGCTAGTCTGCTATCCTATGAGAGAATTAACACAGAGCATATAAATACACGCGGCAACAAGTGTACATACTATCTATCACATGGAGCACTAGAATTGGAAACATGCCGCGATTGAAGAAAGAACAGGGCATCTATCACAACAACGCAACTATCAAGGAACATTAACTTGTGTTTGAGGTGAAGGAGAATAAGGAAGCGTACCACGATTGTGGTGAGCGAATTCCACAACTACCACTGAGTACTAAGACAGGCTATATAGAAAACAAGAGCAAAAAAAATGTGTCCGCACATCTTTCATCGAGTTGTGGGATTTGCTTCGGCAAAATAAAAAATCTATACCTTATCAGAGGGAGCCTATAATTGAGGAATGTCAGACGGCGACATAGTTAGGGGCTCTCTGCTCTGGCGCTCCTTAACTACTGAGAGCACGTTCAAAAAAGACACCGACGCTAGGCACGCAAGAAACTACATAACGGAGAGCTAAATCTCGAGCGAAAACGCGAACGTCATCACTCGAGTCCTCCGAAACGCGAGAAACCGAGACGTGAATCGCACTGATAAGAGAAGGTGGTACGTAGCATTCCATCCGAGAAACTCCGGAAAAAGTAAGGGGTCCCTACATCGTGGACCACAGAGAGTGAGGATTGGGCAACCACGGACAACCATAGAAATGTGAGACACAAATAACATCCATCACGCGTTGTAGCCGCATCAATATAATATCAACAGAAGCGCCAACAAAACTAACAGCCGAGCGCTAGGAGATGCAGACAAGATGAGCGACCACCTAAATTACAATTAGCCAGAATCAAAAAAACGAACAGGAAGACACGCTCAAAAATATAAGTCAAGGTGATCGACGGGGCTCGGTAATGGCGGGAACAAGTGGCGGCAAAAATTGTGCACAGACGATATGGCAAAGAGAAACCCCTATGTACACGCACTTAAGTATCTATCACAAACTATCCACCAGGCCATAGGTAGACTCCTTACGATGCCGATGCCAGCTGCACTGGCAGCAGAAGACAGAAGAACGTACCACGCGATATTCCGCTAACGGTTTCCGTGTGCGATCTCGTTAGCAGTGCCTGTGATCGAGCCGCGAATCTTCCAGAAAGCGCCTCGAGTCCGTAATATATGCACGATACAAAATAGGGAGTGGTAAAAACGACTTCTTATCAAAGTGGAACGAAAGGACCAAGTAACGGCCCTGCACCGCAATTTCCAAAACACGCGTGATGTAACTGGACAATGAAAGGAGAGAACTTATTACAGAGCAGATCAAACCGAGCCTTGAAACATTCACAAGAGTCGGAGAGATTAGTATATCGTAAGAGGCGGTATTGAGGGCTAACGATAGACATAGAGATGGAGCAGAGAGTTAGACGAGGCATGGTCTTTAACTGAGTTAGAGATCAACATGAGCCGGTCCAGGTTCAGTGTCATGCACTTGTACAACAAAGCGCTCGAGACTAGATGCTTACGAATGGCCCGAGCCAGACTATGCAGTGTCACGAGGACATGGCTACTTGACACTCAGATGGGCAGGGTGGAAACGTGGCGAGATCGAGCTACAGAGGCCTCACGAGAACACACACAGTGAGAGACAACACAACACGCCTAACAATGAATACAGAGACGCAAGAATGGCTACTTCACTGTCGCCGAGAACCAACACGAGCCCGAGGACGGATCAGGCTCGGGCAACGACCAGGGTCGCTTGGAACCTTCACCCCGTGTGTCTTCGAGCTGACTCGGTCCGGGCGCTGCATCCGCGGAGACGACACCGAATCCAGGCACTCTGCACCACCAAAAGGAGACGGGAGCGACGAGACGAGAAACTCTCGGCTATACAGCATTGCTATGTTTTGGAGACGACAGCGAGGAACGTGGACAACCTATACGACACAAGACTTCGCCCGTGACAAGACAGAGCTGCAGGAGTAAGGTTTGATTCAATTACAGCGGCTAATTCCAGAGGTCATCTATCGAAAGTAATCCACTTGACAGAACTTGAAGCAACACGAGTAATGCATCGACGATCGCATAGCATGATAAGAGCCACGCAACAACTACAACTCGCGATAACATGATGAGGCAACGAGTACACAAATAAAAAACTCTGAGCGCCACTCATGAATCCGAAATGGCACAAGGCTGGCGGATTCCAAGTCAACAGCACGACGCCTGGCTATGACGAAGCGAGCCAATAAAAGACCAGAGTAGCAGACATCAAGAAGAACCCACTAAATCGAGGGAACCAAAGCTCGTGTGGTTCAAAAGCAGGTTACTGCGAACCACAGAAGCCTAGAAGCGAGTCCCAGACTTAATCAGAAAGATGCACAATTGGTGGGCTGGATCCTAGGATCACTGAATCTAAAACGAGCCTCATCATACCAAACTATGAATTAACAACCAGGGGGTGACATCAACCGCTGAGAGTCCTGCCCACACTGTAGTACTGCATGAGAACCGAGGGGATCCGTACGAAAGACTGACATGCTTGCGCTAAGCTACATGCATCTGTGAAAACTCATTCTCAATAATGAGGAATCTTCACTGACACCGACGTCCAGCGTCCATGCCACAGCAAGGCACAACGGTACGGCGGCCTCAAGAGACCTCGACAACGTAAAATGCGTGAATGAATGAAGCAGGAACAAGGTCTCTCACGAGCATATCGCAAATCTCTAGAAACCCGATGCGAGCAACGCAGCACACGCTCGCCAGACTAACAGTTCAAACCACTGAAGCACAAGATAGGGCAACTCGATAGTATACCAAACTATAGCACCCGAGGACCGTCAAGCATTAGAGCGTGTGGTGACTGGCGGGGTGAGACGCTGTAGATGCATGGTCAGCTCGTTGAGAATGAGTATATGTCACAATCTACGTATAGAGGTCGGCTGCCTTAATGTAGTGTTATCTGATGTTTAAGTATAAAGGGGTCGTTTAAATTAACCCAAACACCCAATTGCGAAAATGCTTGCATATCCATATTCTAAGCTGCCTGTAGTGCATCGAGACCCAATTAACGTAAAGTTCATCTGTGAAACGACGCCGCTTAAGGGCGTAATCTAAATGTGATGGATGCTGTGCGGCTGAGCACGATAACTATTGCTGTTGCATAGTTTATACGGAATCGACGCAGCAACTGCCAGACACTGCAACATCATTCCATCAGCAACAAGTGCACACACACCCACAACCTGACCGGCCAACTCCACCCACCGCTTTACAGTATCTCAGTATATTAAGCTATCACTACGGTGCCTTCTAACTCTGCAATAGACAAATCAAACCGAAAATGGTATAATAATAAACTGAATATAGAATGCTAGCAGCACAATCTCATCTAATCATGCAGAACTACAATATAGCAGAAGATATAGTATCATGTAGCCAGTCTTTGACGCTTACTCCTGCATTATGAAAATATTTAGCACTAAAAACAACCTAATATCGAGGTACATATATAATAATTTGCATCAACTCATATATATCTATCACTCACAGCATATATCCTACGTCTCTCCAATCTTCCCATTCTTCCCTCCATGCTTCAAAACAGCTGTTCACCACCACCATCTTAATCACCCCCATATACCAATACTCAGAATCTTAGTATCCACCCGAAATTCCACCCAACCCAACTTCTCAATCCTTCACTACGGCATTCCTTCCTGAAAAGTCCGTAAGCCACTCTCTAACCCATGTCCCCAACCACATCCGCGATCACCTGGTCACAACAGTATATACCTTAATGTGTTCGAGATCACTTCAACACACTCAGCATCAATTGTCCTACACACTCCTCTGCGGCTAAAGCTCCAGTCTCTGTTACCAATGCACCATCTGCGAGATGACAATGATGAGTGTAAATAGCTCTCAGATGACAGTAGCATCGACAAGTATATGACTACTATTTAAAGAAACACAAGCTAAAGATGGCGTAATGTGTTAAGCTAGCACGACGTTCTGCAGCAAATGGAAAAAGCTCAACAACAGTATAGATCCTTGACAATCGTAACTGCACAGAATACACCAATCTAATATCGAAGAAGTGTCCCACCGTTCGAGGTACAAAAATAAGATTCATATTCAAACATGGCCGTGTCTGGAACCAACTGCGAATGCCAGTTGCAATCATGTCCCCCTAAATACTGAGCCCTGGTGTGGCACTGACTCGATATAAAACAACCATAATCCGGATAAGAAAATTAATTCAATGAAGAACGCGCACTTCCCCTCCAAATTTAAACCGAACTCCGAAGCAAGTGAAACAAGATGGATACTACATAATCAGGGAAACAGGTGTTGAGACATGATCTCCGCGCAGAGAAGGAGCTAGAGCTGATATCGATACTTTATCCAATAGCAAATTGATGAAGAACTCGCTAGATTTAGACAGCTATCACAAATATACTAAGAGCAAGCAAGGCAGAGCAAACATCCTAGCCCACGACAACAGCACAGAAAAAGAGGTATCCAAATAAAGCACTCAAGACAAAATCAATCAACAGAACGCAAAGAGCACATCACTGAGAGATAACGGACGAGACCTACAAGGATATTATACCAAATGTGCCTAAATGAGGCACATCAGAATACTAGAATGAATACAACGAACAGAACATCAATAAGAGAGTGAAAGCAAGATCACGACCAAGCCACGAACCAACACTACACAGATAGGATCACCAGAATATACATGACATGGAGCTCATAGAACAAAGCGGTGAAACGTGATATGTTGCATGTCCGAATCCTCGACTTATGAGTCAAGGCAGATTCTCCAAGTCCAATCATCGACTAACACTGAGTCGAAGAGAAGAAGCTGAAGTTGTCCCGAAGCAACAGTCTCTAGAGCATATGATATGGTAGAAAACTTCGAGAGCTGCGAGTGCGCTTGATAGAGCGCCTCCAGCAGAAGTACTACGAGCACAGAATGTCTGTAGCTTGATAGATGCACAAATAAGAAAAAGTATGAGCTTGCAGCTGGGGCCTATCAAGCCCCACACTGCCTACGCGGATCATGACAGGAAGAATCAGGAGATCTTTAATTGTGCAAGTCTACATAGACGTGCGAGCACAACAAGATGGACTCAAAATACCGTAATCATCGAATATTTCAGAACTTACACACCACGCAGTGAGGTTTTGCGAGTACAGCGTCTGTGGAAAAACCAGGGATAAAGCAATTATAAGCGTAAGGTAGGCGAAGCAGAGTGTCAAACGTCGCACGTCAAGAGATGCGGCAAGAGGGTGGAGTTTCGCCCCTTGAGACAACCAAGCTGCGATGCCAAAGAGCTCGTAAACATCAATATAATCTACTGTTTCGGCTATGAGTAGTATATAATCACACGATCTAAACTGGGTCAATAGTGGCTAAGGAGACAATAATCTATCTCGGGACTCCGAATGAGCACAGAAGAGACATCTCACAGGCAGATGCCGTCGCAGCTCAAATAAAAATAATCTACTGGCTTCTGTTATACAAGAAAACTCTAAAAGCCACTGGGTTCCTCTGGGTAACAAATATAATCGACAACGGTGTTCCTGCTAAAAATATAACTACCCTGGTGCCTAGGGAACATAGCATTACTAAGAGATCATCGAGCGGTCTCTAAAATCGCAGAATTAAAATATAATCACCTCGGTCTGCTCATAGTTTCTGGCCTTGAAAATATAACTACTGTCGTTCTGTAAAGGTTCAAATAATAATACTCGGTTCCAGTGGAACAAGAGATAAATACTACACTACAAACCATAGGCGCTCCTGAGTGGTATACTAGTCAGAAAATAACACCTCACTGTGTTCTCTATGGTGTAAATAGAAAAATGAACAGTACGAGGTACATGAGCCTGTAAAAAAGATAATCACTGCGGGTTCCGGGTACATACAACATATAGAATCAAATACTGGCAATCCTGTATAGGAAATGAGCAAGTCACACAGCCCAGACTAAACCCCACTAAAGTACGCCTGAGAATATTATTGAAAGAATAAAAGGACATGAGACAAGCACAAATTGTGAAACACTACATCACTCAGCACGCACCCTATCTATATTCCAGCACACATGAAATAAACACATGTGCTGGAAAACTTGCAAGCTATGAGCAACTGAGCGCAAACAGCAAATCAAAGCCTGCCTAACTTCTCGAACAGAACCAAATTATGCTCTGGGCTCACAATATCGTTGTCAAATGCAAGAATCAACAACATTGCCGGATAGCCTGTTACGTCACATGCCGAAAACCAAACATTGTCACTGCCCAAGATTAACGTCCTTAGTCACATGATACTCAGATTCATCACTTGACGAACCTCTTTAGACATCAAAATGTGTGGTCTACTGTCATCAACTCAGTATCATAGACCGACACTGACGATAAGAAACATATTATGCAAGCCAAAGTTACGGAGTGACCTCTCAAAATGTATGTCCAAGTGTACAAAATTGCCTTTTTACGAACAATTGTTATGTACTGATTACTTACCATGTCATATCGCACCTGCGAATGAGAAAGAGCAAGTAAAAGCAATCAAGCTTAAAAGACGTAACACACAACACATCTTCACATATCTATAGCTAAATCTGACCCAGCGCACAACTTTGATGCGCAGTTAGTACATCGAGTGAAAATATTGAGGGAGAGAGAGCGCGACCGTGCTACCACACGCAGAAGTCCACTAACGTACAGTTATACCGTCAAGTGTATAGTGTTTCAAATTAAAATACCATCCCTGTGCTAATGGGAATTAAATTATTATCCAGCGCTGCAGAGTCTTTGAGAAAGCACAGGCGAGCGTACTCAGCACATTTCTACTAAACAGTCACTTACAGACTCAACATCTCACACACTCTCTCCCAAGTCCACTCTCAACACGCATCACCGCTCCCGGCGGTCGCGAACGTCCATGTCTAATAGAATTCGATGCGCCCGTGTGACACATCCAAAGAACGAATAATCAACAGCATAGTCCCTGTGGCCTCCCCAGGCACTAGATGTGACGCCACAACGTCGCGCGGAGAACGCACCGCAAACGCGAATTTCGGCGTCAACAAGCGAATCATAATCGCGCGAGCACGACGCGCGCGTGAGAGAAATATCCACTATTGACGCACACAGGCGAGAAGACCATTATAGCTATCACGTGAGGAAAACGATACCTTATCAATAGTAGGGATCGAGAGGGCGAGATCAAACGATACATAGGCGCCTCCCGCACAATAATCGGAATGCCAGAACAGAAGTAGCCGTGAGGCCGCCCGCCCAAGCAAGAGATTGGCCTCCTTCCACTCATAGAGATAAATTAGTCTGACCTGCCTCGCGTACTTATTGATTATGGGCGCTGTTCACAAAGAGAAACGCACACAGCTTGCTACTGAGCCTCGACCCGTCACCTAAACACCTTGATGCACGTTCCCGGACTGAGTTCGTTGTCTCGCCTCAGATCGCTACCCGCCTGACCTTCAGTAGCCGGCTGCGCCTCGCCGCCTCGTCCCGCCAAGGTCGCGCACTGGTCTCGTCTGCACGCCCTTCAACCCCTCCATCCCGGACTTGGAGTGACCTGTGGTGGGGAATCGAGTCCGCCGTCCAGGACGTCCGAAACCACACAGGTGGACCGGTCCCAGATAGCTCTGGTTTCCACGCTTCGACATCGAGCTGCAAACTCGACGACAAGGAGCACATCGCACGAACCACTCTCTATGGGTGTGTAGTAGTGAGGTAGGCTCTATCGGTACGACAGACTAGGTGGAGCCCTTGGCACTCCGGTTATAGAGAAGGTGGCGAGGTCTAAAACTGATAATGCGTGTTATATTGTACATTTTGCCAGCTTAAGTGCGGGACTAAACTCGCCCTAGTGTGTACATCACGTTGACCCATATGTAAAATAGTGAGAAGGTAGCCTGCTCTCGGTGGCTAGTGAGAAGGGAATACTAACTGCGAGCGTTCGCGTGTTCCTTTCAAATCGCTCTAAGCACGGTGGGCGTGAGGAAATTTTTGGAAGAGAGGCCATACAGGTCAAAATACTCTTGGCTAACACACTCAAAGTGCAGGCCGCGGCTCACCCAACGCCACTCGGCCCGCGCGCATCACCGGAATCCAAGCCGTACCCCACAGACCCAAGGAAGAGATCTTTTGGAGCGATCTAATGCAGACTAGTGCGACATGAGACAAGAGGCCGAGACTCTCGATGAGGGCTTCCCCGGTAGTGGAACGGCGTGATACTAGGTAAGAGACTACGGAGTAGTCAAGTGACCCACCTCAGCCGGAAAAAAGTGAAGTAATGGACCACCCCACGGTCCGTACGAGCAACTCGGGCGCATCACACAGTCTCCAAACACATCTAGAAAAAAGTCGAGATACAGATTCCAAAGCCGTACTATAACCGATAACAACACATACTAAAAGCGGTCTGCAAGCCTCGCCGCAGACGTCATCCCGAAATGACACGCACAACAATATCCCACACATCGGCCATCCGAAAAAGCCAAAGGGGTTCCTGTGAAACACTGTGCGACCCACATAGTTGGTCTCTTCAAAAGCGTACAACTGGAAGATGACAAATTGTTGACAAGATTCATCAGCCTTTCACATCAAAACCACATGCGCAGTCCGCAAAAATCCGCATCTACTAAACCGAGCTACTGTTGTAATGTTCAGAAAAATGACACTGGTCCCGTTGGTGATGTGATTGCAAGCGACATCGCTCACGCGCAACAACAAGGCGAGCACCTGTCACTCGGATGGAGCACACGATGAAAACAGGGAACCCAACACGTCCTGTAACTCCCTGACCTCCACTGTCACCAGCAAACTACCACGCACCAAAACAGGATCACGAGTTCCAGTGTGAGAGGCCCTACAGCTACGCGCCCCAATGATTAAATTCACAGCAGAAGGGACAGTAAGAGACAAAATGCCGAATACTGACTGATGAAATATCCGGAAAAAAACCTAAAAAAAACACCGAGTGAGCCAGAAAAACAACAACTGAGCGAGTGGCGAGGATAATAATAATCATCATAGAATCTCAGCCAATCTTCGTGGGGTTTGGTTTTTTGTGTCCCCGTCCCGTCCCCCCGGTCCCTTGTCCCGTCTGTTTGCTCGACCCACCGCAGTTTCTCAACGACCGCCGTCGACTGATGAAACTGCCAGAAATGCCGGGCCCCGCGGATGTGCCTTTTCGAGGTTAGTCAATCGACGACGCGTTCCCAAGTACGGCCTTTATCTGTCACCAAATGACAAGCACACGGTGCTAGACACTACAATGACGTACATAATTTATTTATTATTAGTCGCATGATTGACGGTCCACTGATGAAACTTGCCAGGAATATTGCTGGGGACCCGCGCATGTGCCTTCGAGAGGTTATATAATCGGATAAGCGTCCAATTACGGCCATTTACTGTCCACCAATGACAAGACACGGTGCTATACATCACGAATGACGCACAAATAATGTTATTATTATTTTTATATATTGTTTTTGCACGAGACATCGACGCAGAAACGCAGGAAGAGCTGGGACCCGCGGATGTCCTTTCGAGGTTGATAAACGACGAGCGGTCCCAGTACGGGGGCCATTTATCGTCGACCAAAATCGCGAGAGACGGGGACGGGAGAGGGGTGAGAGTGGCGAGAGAGAGGGAGGCGAGAAGAGGGGGAGAGAAGGCGAGACTAGGGAGAGGGGGGCAAGCAGCTGGGGGAAAAGAGGGGAGAGAAGAGAGGCGGAGAGGAGGGGCGAGAGAGAGGCGAGACAGGTGGGAGAGGGGCAAGAGCTGGGGAGAGAGAGGGGAGAGAGAGAGAGGGGTACGGCGAAGGGGGGATGAGAGTGGGGGCGAGAGAGAGGGGCGAAGAGGAAGGGGGGGAAGAGAAGGCGAGACTAGGAGAGAGGGGCAAGAGCTGGGGAAGAGAGGGCGAAGAGAGAGAGGGGAAGAGAGAGAGAGGGGTCGATGAGAGAGGACGAGAGAGGAGGGAAGAGGAGGAGGGGCGAGACTAGGTGGAGCGAGGGGGGCGAAGAGAAGAGGGGGCGTCACATTCTCTCGTTTGAATACTCACAATGACGGGCTGAGAATGTCCCAGGTGTTCCCCAGTATGGCAATTTATCGATAACGGTTGCCGATCTAATTGAAAAAAGCCCCAAGCCACGCGTACGAGGCGAAGAACGAAACTGCACTAGGACGCCCACCCCCACGAAAGGGCGGCATAGAAGGAGAGAATGGGGGGGGGGGGGTGGGTGAGGGGATGGGGTGAAAAAAGTCCCAAATCAGTCAATCGTCGCACCTAGGACCACCTACAGGCCGCACACGGCCCCGCCCCTGGGCCCGTACTAGTAATAAAAAATAAAATAACAACAAGAAGAATCCGAAAAAGCACAAGCCACCGCGCGCCCACTGATTCGACTTCTTCTCTTCCGAGAAGCAAAATAGTGAGAAAAACAGCAAAAACAAGACAAAAAGAAGAACTATTTCGGCACTTGAAACTTTGACCTCAAAAAATAAAAAACTCCCGACCTAATATGCAAACCGCTCAAAATTGCACACAGAGGAATTTTTCCGATTTGGCCCATTTTTAACTGACCTCACAGAAACAGGTTACAAACGAATGAATTGGGTCATATGAGCACTGAACATATTTTTATTTAGCAACCTGGACCATTGACCTGAACCTTTTGATCTAAAAACAAACAAGGCTTCTGCTTTGGATTGAACCGATTCAGTGACGCAATACTGCAAATCTAGAAATCAAGTCAACTCGCAAAAGATGCGATTTATGCAACCTGACTCTGACTTTTGACCAAATATAATTCCTTCTCGATTCCATCATAAATGCATTAAAATGAATGACAAAGCTACAAATGGAACAAAAATGAGGCCCGACAGACGCACACACAGACAGGACACACAAAGTGATTCAAAACCCCGTCTCCCCGCTGGCGGGGAACGGCACATGAGACAAGACAAAAAAACCTCTCCAATCGCATCGCAGTGCAAGGCGTAGATGCGTTTCCTACATCGGGGAACGATCAGATGTCACCCTCGACGCAGGATAACGAAAGACTCATCTCCCATCCATCCTGACCAACTCGGACAGAGCGTCGGGCGCCGAACATCGCCCTGGCACTTGGCACAAACCTGGACCAGTCGCCAACCGACGCAGGACTAAAGGCCCAGCGGACCCCACCCCAACAACTGTACCCATCTTCCGACCCGGAAGAGAACAAGCTGTCACCCACCCGGTGATTAGATATAGCACGAATGAGCTCAACACCAGACCATAAAATAAATGAACCACCTTAACGCTTAAATGCCAACAGCAGACCCGTTACGCTATGGAAGCAGTTCACAAATACCACTCAAGAGAATGCCAATGAACGTCGACCATCTATCCCTCTTCAATGAACCATCTGTCTGACCATCCAACACAACGTGCCCTTTCCTCAGTTCAATCTAAGCTCCACTCCCATTTCCCTCGAGGGAATTTGAAGAGCAAAGGATCAAAACCCACAGAAAAGATGAATAAGTGAGACTAAACTACCTACCCACACCGAAACAGTCTAGGTTATACAACATGACAATATCATTTAAAAACACTTAATATCATTTGGAGGAATTTTCCGGACGGCAGGATGACCGAGACCTAGAAGAACACCTCTATTGAATCTTGGATCTCGACCAGTGCTATAAGTTGCACCTGAGTCTCAACACGATAACCAATGCCACCGATACACAGCAAGCGATAATGTTCGCACCACTGATACCCAGTGCCACTGACACATACAGCGAATGAAATTCACATCGATACTCAGTCCTGGATAAAACAACGAGCGATATCCTCCACCATCTGATACCCCCACGCACTGAACAAATCATGGTGAAATATTCCACTATGCAACCCGGCAACTATTACAGTGAGCGGATAGTTCCACCATCTGATACACTGTCACTGATACACAGCGATCGATTATTGTTCCACCAGATAACCCGGTGCACGATACACAGCTGCAGCAAACATATTCCACCCAATCTGATACCCCGTGTCACTATACACGTGAGCGAAGTCCACACATCTGAATCCCAGTGTCACTGATACACAGCAAGCGGTATGTCCACCATCGATACCATGTCACTTGATAACACAGCGTAATATCCAAGCCATCTAACCAGTGTCACTGATACAACACAGCGTAATGTTCCAACACTGAACCTCAGTGTCACTGTACAACAGCGCAGCAATATTCCATCTGAACCCAGGCAAGACACTGGAGGCAAGTTCCATCATCTGATACCCATTGCCACTGATACACAGTGAGCGGTAAATGTTTCCACCATCATGATACCCAGTGTCAGATACAGCAAGAGCAATAATCCATCGATACCGCTCATTTCAAGACACCTGGTATCAGCAGTGAGCAAATCCACCATATGGTACCCGGCGTGTCACTGATACACAGGGGATTCCAAATCTGAAATCCAGTGTCACAGAACACAGCATCACAACATAATTCCACCCTGTAGCGCGGACAGAAGAGTTGGCTGATCTATGGTGTAGTTAACAACACCCGTAGCTGGGTTTCGGCATTGATCCGGAAAGCTGCGACTGGATTGCCCGTCTGGTGGGCGCGCGGCCGCGATTTGGCTAACAACGGCCGTCCGCACGCTGAACGGGTGGAAACCACAACAATATTATGACTATATTAATTTATACCTAACTTACAACCAATCAGGTAACCTGCTTAATAGGGCCTCCATATCGAAGACGATGATATGGCTACTTTTTTTTTTTTTTTTTTTCCATTAAACCAAATATCCACGATATATATGTATATATACTATATAATATATATATATATAATATATACTATAATATATATATAAAAAACCACCCACAGCATCGACATTTGCACACGCAATGTCTCCAGCTGTCTGTCATACTTGCTGCTGCGTGGTGCCTGCCCATTATTATCTTTTGTCTTGTCGGCTTGCGACTGTATTGTCCTTCCAATTGCTTTCGAGAATGCCCCGCTAGGCAAGCGCCACACTAACTCTTGACTGTTATTCAAAGGCATATTATTAAAAACACATTTATCCAAGAAGGCCTTATTATTCGACACGTTGCAACATCTGAAATAAGGGCTTTCAGTCAACACAGGCTGAACACTAAACAGCAAGAGTTCACAGTGGCCCGATCCTAAACACTAAGTTTCACAGCGCTTCAACCCAGGGCAAAACGACTGGCGTACAAGTGGGGTCTGCGCACCGATCCATGGGGGGCATTGCCACCCAAATGCCCCCCCCCCCCCCTAGGTGATGGGCTGCTGCTCACGCAGTTGTGCTGATTCGTATGAATGGGATTATGGATATTTTCAAAACTTCTCGTTGGATAATTTTATTGCCTTCTCGATTACCAGGTTCGAATAAACTCTTCTATTTCTTTAAGGGAGGGTTTTCCGTTTGCGTTGTCATGGCAATCTGAAAACGATGAACTGTATTGTGAAACATGCTGGTTTGGTTGAAACCTCACAATTTGAACTGCATTGTGTGACGACTTCATGCTTCTT
>JAXMNL010000103.1:5376-16535 GCA_035128595.1 Eptatretus atami | reverse complement strand
TCTCCGTGTCTGAATGAATGTGTTCAGAAACTGCACGGCTTCGTCGTTGTTTCGTTTTTGTTGAAAACCCAAATTTTCCCTCTTAACTGGAAACTGCCTTCGTTCAACCTTTTAACGAAGGTGTATCGTTCAAGACCTTCTTACTACGTCTATGATCTGACTTCAACGTTTTCACAGTCATTGAATGTCTTCTCATTCCATGTTGCTCAGCTACCTGAATCTCACAGTCTTCTATCTGACACTATATCGGCTTTGCAAGGCAATATTCTACAGTCTCTCTTATGAGTGCAGCCTGTTGCTGCTGGTTGTACATTGGTTGGGACCGGCTATGCGGGTTACAAGTACGGACTATAACGTATGGATTACCATGCTACTGGTAATCATTTTGCCGACGTATAGAGAAGATAACGGTGAGTCAACCTCCTGGTGTATTTATTTCAGCGGCCAACGGGTCTTGAACTCCGACCCAGAGGATTGCAAGCCGCACCTAACGATCGAAGCCACACGGCTTTTAACATATCTACCAGTGAATTCCTTTCTTCATTGAATGTCGGGCAGGGGGCCTCTTTGAGAGGCATGGGAATTCTTGTTGCCCGGCTTGATATCCCAAATGCTTTGACAGCGTTTTGAAATCAAAGGGTTTGATTCATGAAGCTTCCCTCTTCAGCTTTCCCTCCTTACTCTGCTCTCTCATATCGAGCTTTTCTCTCCGCCACTCATCTCCGTAATTGTTGATGGTATGTCTCCTTCTTCATTCTACGCGGTGTACTAAGGGTTCTCATCTTGTCCAACACTCTTGCTTCTTTTATCTATGACTTCTTTTTCACAATATACAAATGCATCTGTTATGCTGATGACTCAAACATTACTTTTCTCCAGTTCTTTCCTCTGCCTTCGTCTTCCCCTCGATCTGCATCTCGTTTATCACAGCACCTGCTTTATCTTGATATTGGAACAAGATCTCCAGTGGGTGAATGTAATCAGTTAAGTTTAATTGTTTAAAACTCAATTTTTGTCTCGTCTACTCTCTCTCTCTCTCTATCTCTCTCTCCTCGTCTGCTCGTCTCTCTCCTCTCTTCTCTCTCTCTTTTCTCTCTCTCTCACTTCTCTCACTTATCTGACTTCTCTCATTCTCTCACTTCTCTCACTTCTCTCACTTCTCTCACTTTCTCTCATTCTCTCACTATCATCATTCTCTCACTTATCTCATTCTGCTCACTTCTCTCAATCTCAATCTCCTTTGAAAGCTCCAAATTACACATGTGATAAATAAACTCCTTGGTATTAGTTCCAACATGAATATTTATCCTGAAATCCACATATTATAACGCAATAGCTAAGTTGCTTCCAGAGAAATTTAGGAGTCTGTTCAGATGTTTGAAGATTCTTTCTCCTCTGGAACAGTTTGCTCCAAGCTAGTATTGAAGGATTGATTCGTCATGTATGGAGTACTGCTCTCATAATTGAGGAAGTTTCAGCTCCACGAACTGACTGACAAGAATTGAATCCAAAGTTAATTCAACTGGTGAAATCCGACCAATTCTTTCTTCTTCTTCTTTCGGCTGCTCCCTTTAGGGGTCCGCCACAGCGGATCACGTCTCATTTTCCTTATCCTCAATCTTCCATTGACCTCAACACCGCATGTCTGCTTCCACCACATCCATCGAACCTCATTCTTGCTTCCTCTCTCCTCCTGCTGGCGGCTCATCTTCAGCATCTTCCCGATATCTACGCTTCCTCTCTTCTGTCCATGTTCAAACATCTCAATCTCGGCCTCTCTCACTTTGTCTTCCAAACTCCAAACGTCCTACCTCGCTGCCCTCTAATATGCTATTCTATCTGTCTATCTGTACTACCCAACGAGAATCGCTAGCCTGTTTAACTCTGCCACCTCCAGCTCGCTTATGTCTTTTGTTAGCGCACCGCCTCCAACAATCACGTAGCTGTCCACTATCTACCGTCTTATATATCTTTCCCGTTAACTCTTGCAGCTATTTCTGTCAAATCAATCCTGCAACTCTTCTCCAACCACTCCATCCTGCCTGCCTCTCTTTTCACCTCTCTCCACATGCCACCGTTATTTTGGACAGTTTCGTCCAAGTATTTAAACATCAATTCCCACCTCACAATCCTTGAACCCGCCATAACACGACCCCTTCATTTACGCACATGTATCTGTCTAACTCCTACTCGATAATCCTCCTCCTTGCTCTTCATCTGAGGCTCTGCTCAGCATGATACTTACTTGCTCTCGACAGATCATGATGTCATCCGGAGACAGGAAGTCCATGGAGACTCAGGTCTGATCTGTCCATCAACCTGTCATCAATTGCTTGTGAAAACTCGACACAATGATGAACCTCAAAACTAACCGTCAATTACGCCTGCTATAATGGCTCTCTTTCTCTTTTCTACAAAATTCTTCAGTAAATTACTCGCAAGATTCTGTTTGTGTACTCCACCATTTCTGAGACCAAGGGAATACTGAGCAATCACCGACATTCAACATGCTAATTATGTGTGGCCAATGCAAATCAAGGGTGGAACGTGGATGTGTTTGTTTCTTCTCCTCCACTGCAAACTTCTGGAACTCTTACATTTCATGTGCTCCCAACTTATGACCTTCTCCTTTTCAAAATGGCAGATTTTTTTTTTACTGTCTCAAAAACTATAGCGATTCTCTTTCTTTACTTTATCTATAATTATTATTTTATTTATTTTTTATGCAAGTTAATTTATTGAAGGCTTTTTTTCTTTCGTTTGAAGGACGATTCGTCCGTGCCTGCAGCCTCAACATAAATAAAGAAGTGGATTAAAGATAGCTCGGGTACACACACCTCACCTCAAAGTGTCTTACTGTAAGGATAGTCTCTGGGTACAAATCCAAATCGAAGCTGTCTTGCCTGGAAGGATAGTGCCTCGGGTATTCACTAACTCACCTCGAGAGCTGTCTTGCTGGAAGGATAGCCTTGGTACACACACCCACTCGAACTGTCCTTGCCTGATTGGATAGCTCGGGGTTATAGCAGAACTCTTTGAGAGCTGTGATGCGGAGGGTTTAACCCTGACTTATAGCTATGAAATTGTCATCTGGTGCTTACAGATTTTGGGTGATTAATATGCTTCTGTTTGGCGTCCTTCCGATGTAGTACAACTGAGTATCCCATCTGGAATAAATAGTCAGCGATGTTTCAAGACCCAAGTGTTCTTTCCTGAAAAATCGATCGAGACATTCCAATCTCCCGAAATAAATCTATTACTGCTATCCTCAGTCACGGGCACTGGAATCAGGTGGCACATCTGTGGCCTCATCGACCTGATCCTTGTGCTGCAAGTCGAAAAGAAAAGCATGAGTCGTCACACAATGCATTCAAATTGTGAGGTTTCACCAAACCAGCCTGTTTTACAACACAGTTTCAATCGTTTTCAGTATTGCCATGACAACGCAAAAACGAAAACCCTCCTTAAAGAAACAGAAGAGTTTTTCGAACCTGGTATATCGAGAAGGCAATAAAATTATCACATCGAGAAGTTTGAAAAATATACTTCCATAATCCCTCTTACAAGAATCAGCACAAATCGATACAAGCCCATCACTAGGGGGGGGGCATTTGGTGCATGCGCCCATGGATCATGTGTGTGTCCCCAGTTGTAGCCATCCATTTTATGCTCTGGGTTGCAACGCTGTGAACAACTTAAGTGTTTAATGGACGAGCGCCCACTGTGACTCTTGCTGTTAAGTGTTCAACGTGTGGTGAACTGGAAAACCTTAGGTTGCTAGATGTTCGGAAGGCGGTGGTGGAGGGGGTGGATAAGGCCTTCTTGGATAATATTGTTTCTTATTAATATATACTTTGAATAAGTCAATGAGTTAAGTGTGCGTTGCCAGCAGCATTCCAAAGCAATTGGCAAGACAATACACGTCGCAAGCCCAACAAGACAAAAGATATAATGCAAGACAACGCAGCAGCCAATGATGACAGACAGCTGCAAGACTCGGTGTCAAATTGATGCTGTGGGTGGTTTTATATTGATATATATATATAATATATAATATATATATATATATATATAAATATATTACTATAATATAATATATATACATATATATCGTGGAATCATTGGTTTTAAGGAAGAGCGCAATCATCGTCTGCGTATTGAGGCCTATGTAAAAGCAGGTTTACGTGATGGTTTGTAGTTAGGTATAGAATTAATATAGTCATGGAAATATTGTTATGGTTTCCAACGAACGTTCGGCTTGCGGACATGGCCATAATGTTAGCCAACGCGCCTGCGCCCACCAACGGGCCAATCCATCGCAGCTTTCCGGATCACGCCGAAACCAGCAGCTAACGGGTGTTGTTAAGCTACACCATGAGATCAAGACGAACTCTTCTGTCCGCTGCTACAGGGTTGATCGCGAATTGTCAATGTACCTAATTATTGGCAGAAGCAGAAAGCGGAATCTGCGCCTCAATACGGGGCTTGCACGGAAAGCGAGCGCACTTAAATGAGCTCGCTCCGTTTGGATTGCCGAGGGTTTTATAATTCGCAGGCCCGTCGGATCCAGATGTATGTTTTATCGGCTATTAAACACAGTATTTATTCTGAAGCGAATTTGAAGTCAATGTGGCAGGAAAGGATGCAACGAGCAGGTGAATATTCAAAAATGGGGAACATTTTTTTCAAACTCGCAGGCAGTATGCAATGAATGGGGGATGGGACAAGACACGAGGAACAGCCGATGTCTATTATTATGTATTGCACTTAATCAGTTCACACTTAATGACAAGGCCCACAGACTTTATAAAAAACGCAAGATATAGAAAAGACCGGGGCTCGTAAGCTTTAATATTCCATGCAGAGCGGGATGATCGATAAGCTTGAGAGGCCTGGGCAGGTTACTTGCCACCTCGTGATCCGCGGGCCTGGTTGGCGACCCTCGGTGTTCTGGCCGCGACTTCCGCTGGAATCCACCAGTGGCCTCCAACGGGATCCGGCTGGCGAATCCTTCTCGGCTCCGAACTCGCTAAGCTCCAACGACATTGGAACTTCGACTCCGAACTAAATTCACATCCACGCGACCCAAACCCACTGGACGTCTCAACTCACTGAGGGCTCGACTGGAAATGGAACTCGCCATCACCGGACCTCCAAACTCCCTGAACTCCTCTGAACTCTCTGAATCGTTTTCAAATGAAGACGAACGCGGCTCTATAGCTCCAAGGGGTTTTTTCGCTCCTATCCTTCGACCCTTCACCCCAGCTGGCTCCGCCGTGTTCGCCTACGAGTTCCTGCGTCAACACGGGCCATTTGAAATCACGCCTTTCAAAAGCGGACGTGTTGAAGGATACTTTTCCAGCAAGCGGACGGTGTGAAAATCACCATCTCACTGCGGGGTGGTGAAGATAGTGGGAGATGATTTGGCGTTGTTTGGTGATGTGGGTTGCTGGTGAAAGATGCGGCAGCCCTCCCGCACTTACAAAGAAGATAATTTCTAATAAAAATTAAATAATATGTGTGGTTTGCAATTTGTGCTTACGATTTGAATTATGAGCAGATAAATCCGTTTTTGGTGCATGTATCATTTAATAAATAACCTCAAACGTGAATGCTCCTCTCGAGTCGCGAGATTAGTGACGGAGTCAGAGGGACGAGTCACGGAAGAGGCGAGCCAGGCAAGCAGTCGAAAAAGACATGGATACAAAAATGGTAAGAAAACGGAAACATGCAACCGATGAAATATAAGAAGATGAATGAAAGAATTTGTGGGAGGAGTTTGGATGGGAGGTGGAGGAGACGATTCATAGTCGATGAATACCGACAGAAGTATGCCAATGGCCAAGCCAGCAAACGTTAGCCCTGCGGCTGGGACCCAGCGAGACAGCGGTTGCCAGCTCGGCGCGGCTCCGGGATCGGCCTGTGTGACTGTTCAAGCTCGCTTCCGATATCTTAGAAGTGGAGAACGAATCAAGTTGTTTGTCAGCGGATACCTATCATCATGTTTTGAGAACAAGAGTCGCTCTTTGAGTCGGCTCGTGGAAGAAAATGAATGGCTGAATACAGTGTGCAGACAGATGCAGCATTCTGATCGCTGTAGGAGTTTAACAACTGCAACGCGGCCCAGTGGATTTTACTTTCACAGTGCGAGCTAATGGAATTGGAAACATGCGTTGATGAAAGACAGGGGGTTTCTACAAACAAGCGCAAACTCAAAGGACATTAATTAGTGTTTGAGGTGGAAGGAGAAATGAGAGGGATCGATTGGTGGTAAGGAGTATTTCCAAACTCTGCATGGCTGAACCGGTTCTTAAAATAGAAACCGGTACAATGTGTCTGCTCTTCGATGGTTGTAGGATTTCTCGCAGAAAATCGTTACCTTCAGAGGGCACTTGATAATTTTGGGATAATGTCAGAGCGGGCACAGGGAGCCCAAACAGTGGGCTCTTCTCTCGCTTTAAACTGCACATCAAAAAAAACGAGATACGAAAATAATAAACTATTCCACGAAACGCAAGCTATACTCGTCCCGTAAATGCAGAATGAACTGATTGACATTGGGAGTAATGTTGTGACGGATGCATCCGTGGAAGAAAGTAGGCCCCATCGTGGTTCTACCATCAAGGTGGTGGAGAGGGATCACTGAATGTGAGAAATATCAATCATCATCGCTTTGGAATCGATCACAATGAAAGCAACAGAGCGCCTAACTCGTAATAGCTACAAGCCGACGCTGGAGATTGCAAAACATTGACTGAGACTAAATATGATTGAGAGCTGACAAAATGTACAGGAAATTGAACGGTCAAAAATATTACCAGTGTAAGCGGTGGCTTTCGTAATTTGCTGGTGAAGCAGGTGGGGTGCAAAAGTTGTTGCATAGAATATTAGGAAAGAGAAATCCCTAATGTAAACTGTTAAATCAGCCGAATCCATCTGGGTAGTTTATCCAGCATGGCAAGGGCAGAGAAAAGCTGTCAACTTGTTTCTGCGAGGGTTTGTTGTTGCCTGTACAGATTCTTCAGAAAGCCTGGTTGCTGTAGAGTTATTAAAGGTGAGTGGTTAAAACGACTTCTTGATCAAGAGGTGGACGGACATTTAGCACCATGTCTGTGATAATAGGATCTTTTAAGGATATCAATCGCTTACTGTCGGAGATTGATTGCATGCGCGCGCTAAGGTGCAAGAGATGAGGATTGGAGGCTTTGGTTTTTGCCGGGAAGTCTCTGGGCTGCCTTCATGTTTCATTGCTATCTTGTAAAAAACTGCTGATGTTGTTGGATGACCTAACAGACTCTTGCAGGCAGAGGACATGGACTTGTCACCGGGGTTTGGAGTGGTGGCGAGTGCCTTACAGGTGCGTGAAGAAACTCCGCTCTGAGATGAGTTCAATGGTCTGGGAAACAAGGCCAACGATGGCTCACTACTGCTACACCCTGCACGAAAAAACGGAGGACGGACACGAATATGAATTGTACACGTTTGTAGTTTGAGACTACAGACAAAACAACGACAATGACAAGACAAGAGCTGCAGAGGGTTTTTTAACAGCGAATTGCCACTGTGCTTGGAGAGATCGCTCAGTTCAGTGAGGCAACAACATACTCGCCCGTTCAACTCGCTTGACGATTGATCCGAAAATGGACGTTTTTTTGATCCACCTTGCTTCCAGCACATCATCACATTAACAAAGTCAACCATCAGCTGAACAGAGTGGTGTGGTTGCAAGCTAGTTTATTCGCACACAGACAGAAAAGCAAGCCAAAATCGAGAAGATGGACAACACAAAAACGCCTCTCAAAAATACCGACAAAAACGCTGGAAGCATCAAGTGGTAGTGACGGGAGAGGAGAGAGAGTTGGTAGGCGCCCTGCATGTGTGAAACTCATTCTCAAATTGAGGAGATGTCTTCACTGACCAGCCGATCGGTCATAGCCATGCACCAAGGCACAAATACTGGTACGGCTGGCCTTCGAGAGAGGGACGATCAACACGCAATGGCCTGAATGAATGGAAGGAGAAGGTCCTGCAGAAGATTCCACACCGGACTCGTCCGTTGCCGCTCTTCTGAAAGGGAGTGCTTGGTCGGTATAGGAAATATAACGGGAGTTTCAGATCTGTGTGTGACTGCTGGTGCTGCGTGTGTGTGCATGTGGTTGTTGGGTATGTTTTTTGTCAGCAGCTGCTATGGGGTTTGGCTGCTTTGTATTCTGATGTTTAAAGTTAAATGTTTGTTTGATGCTTTGCATTCTATCTAGGTGCTTTTGCAATACCTTACTCTGTGTAAGTCGATCTTGCTTTACAGGCGGACTGTGTGGTATGCTTAGGCTGGTGTATTGTGCTGTTGATATTTTTATCGTGATGATCGAGTTCTATAGCCGACTTGCATCTTAGTTTGAAAGTGCTACTGATTCCGGTGCAACCTCCCGTTAGTGCAGTGTATTCTGGTATATTAGATTTTCTATGCAGTTCTGACAACACACCTTGTAATAAGGTGACTGAATTGCTGCCTAATTGTTAATTATTGAATATCTGAATTGTTCATGGGAGTTTGTGCGGCTCTCCTGCATTGGAATAATTTTAGGCCAAAAGCATCGGTAGACATATTAAAGCTGCTCACTCTATATATCCCCACTATGAATATCCTCACTCTATACTTTTCCGCATTCTTCCTCAGGCTTTCAAAACAGCTGTTCACACCACTCTTTATCATCCACCATCAATCCTGATTATGTTCTATCCGATAATCACCCAAGCACTTTCTTCAATTCCCCTGCTTCTTCCTGAAAGTCTGTAATTCCATACTCTCTTCCCCATTTGTCCGCGTCCCATCCTCTCCCTTCCGATCTCCTAAGTGTTGTTCCCCGTTTTGTCCGTCCACTGCGTTGTGTGGATTGTGGTGTTAGCTCTATACGAGGCCTCGACAAGGTATATAAAAAACAGAAAAGTGAGATCCAATTTGTTAGTATGCGACGCAACCTCAGGATATAGATGCGTCAATGCGCATGAACAATAGACATCCGGGTTATCAAAATATTACAATATATGTAATTGTGCCCCTCATCAGTCAATGCCCCTTAATATGTGAGCCCTGGTGACAGGGCCTGAACTCGATATAATCAAACAAGAGATACTCGGATAAGAAATAACTTTATGAAGAATCGAACGATTCCCCAAATTACCGACCTCTTTCCAATCAAGTGACAGATGGATCAAAATCAGGTGAAACGGTGTTTGAGATGATCTCGGAGTGAATTGTGGAGGCAGATTGGATCGTCCTTTTATCAGAAGCTAAATTGATTGATATGACCCGATTTTGTGTTTCTCATATATGTAGTGAACCAATGCGCAGGTAACTGGACTGCTCCGAGCAAGCAGAAATAACAAATAAGATTTTAGCATTTCAAACAACCCAAATACATCATGAGGATATGACCAAGACAGGATGTTATAAAGGCTGTGTGCATAAGCATCAAACTATAAAACATCAGATAAAAGAAATAAATACGGTCATACGGGACCTGAGACTCACTGGATTAGCAGAAAACAGTGAATGACGTCATAAAACAGAAGAATTGTTCATGTGCGAATGTGGTTGATATTGATTTTCATCTCGTTCATGAGCGTCTGTGTGCGCGACAGGAGTTTCTTGAGCAAGGTTATATAGGTGGTTTCATTGCTTCCAGCAGAAGTTCGGGCAGGAATTGTAATTGGTAATGGTGCCGGTGATAGCTCGCCCACTCTTTCCTGAACGGGCATCGTGGATCTTTAATGTGCATCAACGAAATGTCGGAAGACAAGGACGCCCCAGTAGTCATAACGAGAAATAACGAACACAACATTGAGATTCAGTCAGGTCTGTGAACAGCAGGAATGCATTTTATAGCTGGCCGGAGATTCAAAGCCAGGGGAGAAGCTGAGGGGTGAGTTTGTCTTCCTTGAGGACAACCTGTCAGCCGAGGTCGTAAAAATATAATCTACTGGTCTTCCTGGTATAAAATAAAATCAGGCCGACAATAATTACCTTGAAAAGAGTGAAAAAAAGGAATTTTGGAGCCATTTTACCACATGTCCAGCACTGCACTTTATATTCACCACATTATAATAATTAATGTTCGTGTGTGTGACACGTACGCACACTCAAATCTAAGCTGTCTTCTCCGAAAGGATAGCCTCGGGGTACACACACTCACCTCCAAGATGTCTCGCCTGTCAGGATAGCCTCAGTGTACCAACGTTGTACTGCAGAATCTACGAACGTTGTACGGATAGCCTGTTCGCTGCTGAACCACACGTTGTCATTTACCAAGATGATGTCTTAGTCACTGGGCACTCAGAGCTTCATCATCTTGACAACCTCGAACGTGTGCTTTGCATTATCTCCTACTCTTGACTTCCCCTGCGGAGAGACAAGTGCGAGTTCATGGTTCCGTGTGTGACCTATTTGGTCCATCGTGTCAATGCCGAAGGTTTTCGTCCCACTGAAGAGAAGATCAGAGCAATCAAAGACGTCCCAGCACCGACCAACATTTCTGAACCCAAGGCTTACATTGTCATGCTGCAGTACTACAGCAGTTATATTGTTACGAATCTGGAAGCTCACAGCACACAACAGCCAGAGTCCCTATAGATCAGTTATGTCGGTAAGTATGTGTTTCTAGTGAGAATCCATCCCCTGTGTCTAATGGGAATTAAATGTTCGTGCGCTGCAGAGTTATTTTGATAGTCAGGGTTTTCTTTTACATTTTACATCACTTACAACAATAACAACACCTTCGCTCCATCCTGACACCATCACGCTCGTGGTGGGTGGAGTCCGATGTGCCAGGCGGTGTGAATTCCACGCCAAATAAGGGCATGAGTCCTTGTTTGCCCAATGAGCAACGCGCGCGCAAAGCCGAGGCGTTCGGCCAATGGGAAGCCAGTGCGGGATACTGTTACTCAACTTCCTGTTTGAGGGGCGGTCCTTTTCAGGAGGGTGGGGACGCGACACGCCCTCCTCCCAATGAACGGAGGCCACAGAGAGCCGTGGCCCCTCCCAACAGAGGAGGTGGATTATTGGCTTGACTCTGCCGGTAGAGAGCTTTTTGGGGCCTGGCTTATTTTCCCGTCTTTTTCTGCCTTCTACCCCGTCCATCCGTCCTTGAGAGTTGTTGGTT
>JAXMNL010000102.1:161361-172941 GCA_035128595.1 Eptatretus atami | reverse complement strand
TTGCATTTGCCCCTGTGTCCATCCATCACCATGTGCGCCAGGACCATCCAGTTTTGTTAGGACTGCCCTGTAGGCAGCCCGTGCATCCATCATGCTCATTTGTTTTTGCGACCATCTCCATCCATTCCCCTGCATCAACGGACTTTGAAACGACTTTTTCCTTCTCCCCTTTCACAGATCACAAGTCCTGGGCCGTGGTTAAGTAATGGATAAGTTGAGTGAAAATTGTAAATACGTGGAACCCCACCTGCATGTTTGTTTTAGCCGAGAGAGATTGTCTCCAGTCCGACACGCCGGAATTTAGGTCGGGACTCGACACTCGAAAGGCAGGGGTGACTGAGAAACGTGTGGTCGCCAACGTATATTCGACGGCGTGAGGTAGGTCACTGTCTACACTCAATTTACCTGAAGTCTACCTGTCCAACTACAGACACACCCGGCGCTTTGTCCGAATCGGTCGCTATCACCCGCTGATCGCGTAACCCGGAGTTACAAGCCCGCCGGACATAAACAATTGGTACCGCCAACGGCCTTGACTGAATCCAGTAGACCGGCTAGGCCAGATGAAAGAACCATGAAAGAGAGCTGGTACATTTAACAGGGTTATTTAGTACAATGAGGGGAAACAGGAGAGCAGAGTTAAAGACCGACTAAAAGCAATGCAATGTCAGAGCAAATAAGCATAAGTCAATCTACCATGAGACGGGCACACAGAGACCCACCCAATGGATCGGCTGGGTCATTATTCAAGGCTTGATCGAGGAAGAGGTGACTGGAGCAGATCCGTGCTTGGAATTGTCACTCGTGTGGTCTTCGAGCGATCGGCTCGGCAGGGACTCACCGGCACACGATGCGATCCAAGCACAGTACCTGGGGCCCGTCCAACTGACCACGCAAGTGATAAGACCAAGGAGAAGTCAGAGACGAAGGATGACAAGCACAGACGAACCGACCAGCCCAAGACCCGGATCCCCAAGACGAGCAACTCCAGCCTGGCGTTCCTTATACCTCTTTCTTTGCTGGTTGAAAATGCATCTGAGGCGATCTTCACCTCATTGGCCAGCGGTGTCGTGGAAAGCCGCCCTCTGTGGCCATCTCCATCCGCTCATTGTGCCGGTGTGTCGTGGCAAGTCCTCTGAAGGAGAGCAACGACTCATTGGCGGGTGTCGTGGAAAGTGCTCTGAAGGAATGGTCAACCCTCATTGGCATGGGTTCGTGGGAAGAGTCGCCTCTGTGCGTGATGGACAGGGCAGCCCCGCTCCTGGCAGAAGTCCAACTGAGGATTGGAATCGCCGTTGTGGTGGACACGCGTTGTGTAGAAATGGCGAGATGTGCGAAGTGAAGGAGTGCTGGTTTCGGGTTGGCTGAGTCGATTTGCTATGCATAACCCTGGACTAAAAAAGTAATTCGAGTAGACATGTAATTCCACGATATCACAGGGGATGCTTCTAATGACAACATATACTAACCAAATAAATAGCTACGGATTCTGTGGGCTCACTGGCCTGGTGCCAGATTCGTAAAACTCCCCTTTACGACTCGACGAGTCTCAAATTCTTCGTCGTGAACAGCCTTGTAAGTTCTCCGCCTGGTACGCATTTATATGATCCGGGCGACATTTTTGTTATACTGTCCCAAAATAAGACTAACATCCCTGTGAATACAAATCTCGATTACCCCGCATATTGTAATGAGGACAGTAGCAAAAGCAACCAGTGTCAATTTATTCTTGATGGTGTACAATTTCAAAGAAGATGTAATAGTGTTGCTATGCTCTTGGAACAAGGTTAATCAATTATCTTCTTCATACCGCAACTTGTTTCCATGGAAAGTGAAGAAATTTTTGGGGGAATCTCCTAAATAAAAAGCCGAGTTCACCAACTTGCTGATGTGTGACCAAATTGTCGTAATATATCTTGAGGGGATTATGCTAGTTAGAAGCCTCCGGAAACGAAATGTGACGGAGATGACAGGAACATTTCTATTCCCCGCCTAATTCAATTGGTGGCGGGGATTACCAAGTGGCTGCGTACTAATCTAACAGATCACACGACAATCTTAACAAATTGCGCGCTATAGATCAGCACACAGGTGGTAAGACTTGATTTGCACTACTTAACTATTTATACTAACCATGGCCAGGACGTGATATGTGAAGAAGTCAATAACGCAAGGTCAAGTTTTGACGGCTTCAAACGCAGTCTCTGCACAGAGAATGGATGGAGATGGACTGGATGCAAAAACTGAACGTACGGGCTGCTCATGCATTGCATGGTGAGGCTACCTACAGGGCATTCCTTGCAAACTACTGGAGATGTCCTGGGCACATGGGGAGATGGTGCATATGGCACGCAAACAAGGGTAGCAGGCATGGGCACGGCAAAGGAGTGCGAACAGGCAATTGGCAAGGCAAGGCAATGCGGACGCAAGGCAATGTAGAAAAGCAGGCCGGATATAAAAGCTGGCGGCCCTGGGTTATGGTCCGTCCTCAGGGTTGTTGGAGGGAGTGCGGTGGTGCCGCCGGTCGAAAGGGGCTCGGACCTAACCCTACCGTTCCCCAATATGCATTTGCCTGTCTCTGTTCCACGTGCCTTAGTTTTGCAACAAGAAAAAAAAAATTTAGCCCTTTGTTATTTTATTTTATTATTATTTTTTTCTTTTATATTACTTGTCTAACCTCGATGTCTTTGTCCGGCTAACTATCCTGTCGCTGCTCCCAACTCTAAATCCTCCTTGGAGGGACTAAGGAGAGACCGCGTCCTGGCTCGAGGCGCACAAAGCCTCAAATAGCCTCCTACAGATTGCAGCCGTCCTACAAGGTGGGTCAGCGGCTACAGAGAGTGAAGGGGATGATGGCGCGAAGGGTACAAATTTTTTCTGACTATCCTAGCAATTATAATTTAAACTACCCTGGGCTTTCATATGCTGGTCTTTAACCTATGGTTTGACAACATGATCCCGTCGGCCTGTGTGGGTCCATTATTAATTTGGGCCTGGCCCTCGTAATTTTCACTCGTGACTTGCACATATTTCATGGTGGGCAAGCTGGCTCATCATGTGCAGGGCTCACATGCAGGGTCTAAGTGATATCAGCTGCTTTTCAAACTTTGATCACTTAGATTGTAAATCGTTTCCCAGCCTTTCAATTCAAGGCGTGACCTCTGAGTTGATAACTACTATCAAGGGGCCATGTGTGATCTATCAGCACTCAAAGGGCTGCAGTCTCGGCACATTGCTGTCTTGAGGGACCAGACATTCTCATATTTTACACCCCCCACTCATCTGTTTTCCCCCTGCTATTATATGGAATCAAAAGTCATGTAACTGCGCAATAAAGGAAGACGTAGTGTTTTTTGAATCTTCCTCTGAATTCTCCATATGAGATGTTTATGTTTGTCTGTACTTAAAATGATCAAGTACAGGGAGGAATTAGATACTGACTAGTGAAGAAACCGATTAGTAAAATCAACACTTTAATGTGTTGAATAAGGTTACGGTTCATATGTTGCCAATGATAAGGATCTACTCGCTGTGGAGATGGCAAAGGTGGCAGCTCGTGTTGTATAATTACTAGTAGTGCCATAAAAAAAAAAATCAATGAATAAATATTCCACCGCAAGAAACAAACACACAGGCCGTTTTTCGCTCTCTTGCGTGCCCGAGCGTGCGTTGGCGCGGAAGTTTCGCATAAACAAGTTACGATAGATCGCATTTGAGGTTTTGAATGGCATCATTCAAGTTAGCGCCCAACGTGTATTTACCTTTGGCAATGTGTCTGAAGGAAAAAATAAAAAGAGAAGAGAAGAGAGAAAAAATATCTTCATGGTTCGGAGCACACCACACTTGATGTTTAGAATTTATGCACGGTTAATATGAAACACGATGCATAACTTGGGCATTTGTTTATCTATAATGCGCATAAGAAATCGAATTATAGAATCAAGAAGTCATGACTCTCCGGAAGTCCGGAAGTTTAACTGTAATGGGTATACGCGGTGAGCTTCCCTCCCATCGGCCACGCCCACGCAACAAGTGTCTTTTGTCATTGTGTTTGGTATAATTAAATGGCCTATAAACTGGGAAGCACTTGTCCGGTGAATTCAAACTTGAAGGCACATCCCAGGTCCTCAGCAATATATCTGGCAAGTTGCATTAGATGACAGTGTTGTCGAGAACAGCGTTCACAGACAGCAACACACGACACATCAGACAGCACCGACAATCACAACACACACCACACAACACACACCACACAACACCAGATGCTGGATTGATAGATAGATGAATTGTGAGAAAATGATTGGTTTAAACCCTATTCTATTGGTGCACGTGGGACAATTGATCCGATAAAGTTTTATGGTGATTAACTTGGGGCTAGAGGGAGGGTCACAGAACAACAACATTTCACTTACTATAAATATGTTAAAATTTGGAATTCGATTGGCACACAACTAAGGTTTTCTTTGCAGCTATTCGATAGTTGTTGTTCCTAGATAGCTCAGTTCCATTTTTTTAAATGTTTAGAAATGATTAATGCGCTGCAGATCGATTAATAGTTTAGGGAGCGATCAGACATGGAGACGTCCTCCATCTCTGCGAACGAGGAAGAAGAGCGTTCCGTGCGTGATTAGTCAACGTCAACAATCCCTCCAACCGTTGAGCGGGGGATGGATCCGAGGGCATAAGTCACCGGTGCGGGGGAGGCGGGCGGGGAGGATAAAGAGAGATCCTTTTTTGTTCCGAGTGGAGTGGGGAGTTGGTTTTCAGCAGGCTCGGGTCCGTTGTCTGGTAGGGGTTGAGGCTTCGGAGCTTTTTTTGAATTTTGCGTGTAGTTGTTCATCAGCGTCGGGTCGCTTGGCTGGGAGAGCTTTTTGCTTGCGAGTGCTTTGTTGGAAGAGAGTTGAACTGGTTGCTCGGACTCGAGCTGGTTGGCGGTGTTTTCTTCTTCTTGGTTCGTGGAGCTTTGTTCTCCATTGGTTGCGGCTTGGTGCGCACTTCATCGGCTAGATCTTGAGTTGTTGCTCGGTGGAAGCGCGCGAATCGACGGGAGGATCGGCACTCGTCTCACGCAGCACGTGTCTGGAGAAGCGCGGGAAGATTCGCTGGAGTCGGGAAGATGCGGCTCATGGCGATTGGTTCTAGTCGCTTCGTGGAGCCCGGTCCGAACATTGAAGACCTACAATGAGGTGGAGAGGTTCGAGATATTCATGGGTTTAGCTCACTGTCTCGAGCTGGAGCCGTTATTAAAGGCCATCGAGAGCACATTTCTTGGGTTGTGTTGTGTGTGTCCGTACGTAAGTCCGTGGGCCCGTCATAATAATAGGAAATTGTTTAAGTGCGTTTGTGTACTGTAAATGTTGCATTTGCATTTGTATAGTCGGTAGTAAATTCTGCTCTACGTGCTTCCCTAGTTGGCCATATTATTATAATTACAAAATACCCAATTGTTAAATGTTTTCAGCTTCATCGGTCCGATTCTTTCATGACTGAGCATTATTGTGTGTTGGGAGTTAGAAAGCGTTGGTTTTCCATAAAGGGGAACATTTGGACCGACGTCTTGCAGCGATTAAAGCCGCTCGGATCGCGCGCGGGACAGGCTCGCTTAGGCGGATTGTTCCGTACATTCGTCGAGGGTGAATACCGGAAGTTGATCAAGTGGTATTTAGGATAAATTGAAGAGGCAATCCGACCTACCCCACGGGTCTGCCCATTGGCGTAATTTCGGTCTGTACAAGGACCCCGTTGAATCGACTTATCCGGGCCCGATTATATTTACTGGGCGAACTGGGTCGCATTGATTGCGGCTTCATAGAGCGGCGTGTTGCGGCCGACGCCCGGCACTGTAACACATTGATATTTCACTCTGTGCTCAGTTTTTTTTCTTTCCCACAATGATATATGTCGACACCATTGCTGGGGACAATGCAGCCCTGAACAGACAGACTTTTTTACCCATTCTGCATGCATGTTTCATTGATGGTGTCATGACAGCACGGATTGGTTTCTGCACGGATATCTCGTGTCTACCTCCAGCCGCTCGTGACAGTTGGTGCAACCCAGTAGACTCAACAACTTATACCCACAAGTCAAATGGACAGCGTAGCAGGGAAACCAACTGTGACGGGACGGGCGGCAGATTGGCCAGGTAGGGCTGCAAGTTTCACGGACCCGTGAGTCGTCGGGACTCCGCTAACATTCGAGATAAGTCCTCTCCCGCGAATCAAACGCCACCAGGGTCAGGCTGCGGCGCGTCATGCTCCAAATGCAGGTTCTCAAATGGGATAAGTGGACAACCAAGTGAGAGGAGTCTTCAGTTCCGTCCACCCTTGCAACGCACTGGCGACCGTGAGCATCTCTGCTTGATGTACGTGTCACGCCGCCGGGCCGTGTTTATCGTAATGAACCACGTGTGTCCAGTCACGATCCACATCGACGAGACGGTGGGAGACCGTCCAGTGCAGCCAAGTGGGCGACTCCTTGACGTTCACAAGGCGCAAGCTGTCAAGTGAGGGCAGCCCTCTCCGGGTGGTCGGAGATTGGAACTGTATTGGGAGTGGCTCTGGTGGCGACACGAGACAGTCTGTCGGGTTGGACCGATGCTTGCAACACGGGAGCTCATTCAGACTTCACGAAACTGGTGACGTTCGGTGACATACACAAGGATGTTGGGATCACGACTCGAGCATGTTGCATGGAATTGCGCGAATGTTTTCACGTCATCTCTCCGGCTCGGAACGGTCGAAGAAACTGTTTCGCAAATGGGGTTTAAACAGCCCTTCATCTCCTCGTCTTCACACGGCATCGATCAACGAAATCTTGACACACATGCCCTCCTCAAGAAGACCTGCAATATTATCTATGCCTCATAGTTCACACAGCTCGCCACGGGCTCCGGAGAAGGTCCAAGCATGACAAGGAATGCACGTGGAAGGTCCAACATGAGGAGCATGAAACGTGATTGCAGCAGTCTCCGAGTGGTTTGCAGGTCATGAAACCAGGTTAGCAAGCTGCAATTTTCCTCTGAAAAACGATTCAAATGGTCTGTGAAAGGCACGTTGGACCTACCAGCCACAGGAAATGTGTCTTTTTGTGTGGAGTGGGGTGTGGTCAGACTCGTCGTGAATGCAAAGCAAGTAATTAGAAAACCAGCCGTTTGGACAATCTTGGCTGATGAACTCAACGGTTTCGGACATTGAGTATATTTGCGGGATCGCCAGTGAGTCACAGCTGGGTCACTTGCGCGTCCATTTCTGATTCCTCATGGTGGAGACAACATGTTGGGTGGATTGTGCGTTTTTTTACGATTTGTATTCCAACCGATAGGCGATCTGCTGACCTGAACAAAATTTAATTGGTTGTTTTTTGTATCTGACGCTCATACACCAAGTTTTGTGAACGTCCTCCACAACTTTTTTTTTTCAGGGTTATTAAGGGGAGGAGACAGAATTACGATTTAGAAAGACTCAAAATGACTTTGATCAAACATAATTGGGTTCTCAGTGAAGACTACTCCACAACTTGGTAAAGTTACATGACGATGGTTTAGAATTGTGATTCGGTGATTACAAGAAACAGATAGAATGGATCAATATATTTAAAATATCACAAGCGACACCTGCAAAGCTCGTAGACGAACATAACTGCCGCAGGTGGAACATTACATTTCGTCTTGCCACTGAAGGACGGGGGATTGTATTCCGGATTGAACAGAATCGAATCGTCTTGTTTTGTCCACGAACCAACTCATTCACGATCTTCAATGTAATCATCCCGCAATTATTGAAATATCATGATGTACATGTTTTCTGGTCCTCGTCTCTCCAGTGTAATAATTTACTTACGGTATTAAAAACATCGGATCCGGATCGATCAGATCTTCCAAAATCGAATGCAATGTTGTCTTATCACACCACGAACATGTTCCAAAATCTCCGTCGAATGATCACAATTCTTAATATCCTGTTCACAGATAAAAAACATGGATGAACATAAAGTCGTCCAACTGGGTGATGGTGGTAAAACGATGTGTGAGACGGTGGAGGAGCACGGATTTTCTACCCTAACCAAATCAGGAGACGAAGGTGATAGAGTATACCGCGCGGTGTAGCGTCCCAGTCACATCCCCCCATGGCAGTATTCGCATTCGAGATCAACCTCCTACCTCCCGCCCCTCTCTCCCGGATCCATCACTCACCGGGCGATTTGCTGATCTGAAGTCGAGGAATTGTCCCTGCGGTCAGTAACGTGTCCATGACAGTCGCTGTTATTCAAAAATGGAGATCCGATCTCAGGTTCCCGTGTCCCCTCACTCCACACAGCTCTCCAAGTGATTTGCGATTCTCTTTATCTGCGATGTATCGCGACTGAGCCGAACCCAATAAGAAATGTCGTGCTCGATCATCTCCCTCCTCGAGTAGGAACGGGGCTAACCATTATTTAAGTCTCAGGAAAAGACCACGAACATTCGTCTCTTCGTGCCCATTCCCCTTTCTTTGAGGGTTCGTCTGATCAGGAGGCCAGACGAGGAAGGTGATAAACAAAACATTACGAGGATTGTCCGCAAATGTTCAGAAGAGGGATGTGGACAGGATCACGTGGCATGAAAACAGCGGGCGATAAAAAACTGGAACTGATCGTTGGATTCGACACTTTTTATCCGGTATCCTTTCCAGTACGAACATATAATACAAATAATGAATTAAGTGAACGGAAAACTCGTTGGGCTGAGTTTTCTACCACAACGGGAAAAGTGGGTAAAAGTATCCTTCCCAGACCCTCAAGACCACCAATCACCCACCACAGACCCTCAAATCATCCAACAACCACCACAGACCATCACCTCACATCATTCTCCTCAGACAGCACCTGATTACAACAACAATACACGACTTCCGTTATCTCGACGTGATTGAAGGTGCAATATGAACACGAATGGAGGCTCGGCTTCATGATCCACAGAGTGTACAGTTTCCCCCGTTTTCGCGGGTAGTTCCATAACTCCGCGCTAAGTGAAAAATCAGCGATGATGACGCCTCCCCATTCCGGCGGTCTGTAGTTTGGCAGTGATTGGGTTTGTAGGTGCGGAAGACGCTGGTCTGTCTGGTCGGTTTGGCAGTGATTGGGTTTTGGTTGCGGAGATCGACTAGTCTGGTCTGGTCGGTTTGGCAGTGATTTGGTTTGAGGTGCCGGAGATCGACTACATCTGGTCTGGGTCTTTGGCAGTGATTGGTTTGAGGTGGGGATCGATAGTCTGGTCTGGTCGTTTTTGAGGTCTGGAATGAGTCAGTGCTCGTCCAACGGTCGGCAATCTTTTTCCTTCCCGAAGGCATATATCGAGCACTTTCCTTGAACCTTCTCTGGGCAATTCCCACGGAACTTCCTTGCGGCTTGGTTCTTGCCAGAAGGCTTAGAAGGTGCAGGCGTTGGGCGCCACGTGGGGTTGGAGAAGAAGAAGAAAATATTGTAAAGTTCACAAGCGATAATTTGGTCTGTGCGTTGTGTGCTTCGAGCACACGGTTATAATTTTTCTTAAATAATTTATATTTATAACATATCCGGAGTTACCGGGGAATCGCAGAAAAAATTTTTCTAGTTTAACGTTACAAGGGGGAAAACCCGATGACGAGGGTTGACTTTTGGAAATACTCAACATTAAAAGTGATAATCTTTCAAATGGTAAGTAACCTTTACAAGCTTAAAGCATATGTTGAAACATATTTAAATGTTCTTAAAGTCGTTCTTAACAGGTACCGCTCAATGTGAGGAATTGCTCATGCTCGTATTTAAGACAATCCGGAAACTCTAAAATTTATCTTTTTAGCAAACTGGTGAATGAGCGGAAGTTGCTCCGATCCACCTTCATTATCATACTTTTAATACTCAAGTTAAATCTACCACAGGTGTCCGTGTTCTCACGTGGAACAACACAACCACTAGACCTGGACGCTGGGAAAGGGGGATCGGAACCGGGACGCGGTTATGGAAAAGGAAAGGGGCTGGACCGGACGCGGGGTCGGAAAGGGAAAGGGCTCGGAATCACCGGGACCCGGGTCGGAAAAGGTGAAGGGCTCGTACCCGGACTGCGGTGAGAAAAAAAGGGAAAGGGGCTCGAACGGGACCTGAGGGTCGGAAAAGGAAGGGGCTCGAACCCGGGACCCGCGGTTCGGAAAAGGAAAAGGGGTCGGAAACGGAACCCTTCGCGGGCTCGGAAAAAGGAAAGGGCCTGGACGGACCGCAGGGGTCGGAAAAAGGAAAGGGGCTCGGAACCCGGACGCGGGCTGGAATAAAGGAAAGAGGGCTCGGACGCGGACGCGGGCTTGGAAAAGGAAAAGGGTCGGAAATCGGACCCGCGGGCTGGAAAAAGAAAAGGGGCTCGGAACTCGGACCGCGGGCTCGAAAAAAGGAATAAGGGGCTCCCGACCGGACGCGGTGCTCGGAAAAAGGAAAAGGCTTCGACTCCGGACCGGGTGGAAAAAGGAAAGGCTGGCCGGGCGCGGGCGGAAAACAGGAAAAGGGGCTCGGACACCGCGGGCTCGGAAAGGAAAGGGCCGGAACCGAACGGGCTCGGAAAAGGAAAAGGCCGGAAAAAGAAAAGGGCTCGGAACCGGACGGCTCGGAAAAGGAAAAGGGGCTTTGAACCCGGGACTAACGGCTCGGAAAAGGATAAGGGCTGAACCCGGGACCGCGGCTCGTAAAATGGAAAAGGGGCCGAACCCGGGACCACGGGCTCGAAAAAGGAAAAGGGGCTTCGGAACCGGGACAAACGGCTCAAAAATGAGGGCTCGGAACCGGGACCACGGGTGGACCCGGGACCACGGGTTCGGAACCCGGGACCAGGCTCGGAAAAAGGAAAAAGGGCTCGGAACGGGACCACGGGCTGAGAAAAGGAAAAGGGGCTCGGAACGCGGGACTCGCGGGCTCGGAAAAGAAAAGGGGCTCGAACGCGGGACGCGGGCTCGCAACCGCGGACCGCAGCTCTGGAACAAAGGAACAGGGGCTCGAACGCGCGGGACCGGCGGCTCGGAAAAAGAAAAGGGTGCTCGGAACGCGGGACGGCGGCTGGAAAAAGGAAAAGGGCTGGAACGGGGGACGGTGGCTCGGAAAAAGGAAAGGGCGAACGGGGCCCGCGGGCTCGGAAAAAGGAAAGGCTCGGAACCGGGAACCCGCGGGCTGGAAAAAGAAAAGGGGCTCGAAAGCGGGACTGCGGGCTCGGAAAAAGGAGAAGGGGTCGGAACCAGGACGGGGTTGGAAAAAGGGAACGGGCCCGCAACCGGGACTGCGGTCGGAAAAGGAAAGGGGCTCGGAACCCGGGACCGCGGGTCGGAAAAAGGAAAAGAGGGGCTCGAACCGGACCACGGGCTCGGAAAAAGAAAGGGGCTCAATCGGGACCAACGGCTCGGAAAAAGAAAAGGGGGCTCGGAAACTCGGTACCAGGGATCGAAAAAAGTGAAAAGGGGCTCGAACCGTGCAATGGGCTCGGAAAAATAAAAGGGCTGGAAACTCGGGAGACGGGCTCGGACGCCGGGACCAACGGGCTCGGAAAAAGGATAAAGGGACTTGGAACCGGCACGGGTTGGAAAA
>JAXMNL010000102.1:141744-151744 GCA_035128595.1 Eptatretus atami | reverse complement strand
TTCTACCCTCCCACCTCCCTTTTCTCTCCCTCCCCAACTTAATGTCCCTCAGCGAAGTGACCGGTGTATTTTCCGTAGAAAAAATATCATCAAGTGAGAATGGCTGAAGAGAGAAGAGCAAGACGTGAGCTGACTTCCGAGCAGATGTAGACACTCAGCGGCAATGAATCGAGTGAATAGAGGAGAATGTTTCGTAAGAACAACATGACGTCATTTGATAAACACCGTTCAGCGAAACGACGACCTGCCTTCAGACGCTGCTACATCCGAAGTATTTAGATTTACCCCTGAAGAACCCAGTCTTACCCTGAGGAACGACGTCGACGTCGTCTCGAATTTGGTTCATTATTGTTGTATCTTGAAGAAACCGAGGTCATGGATACACCACCTGGAAGGTTCAGGTAAGCGGAGCAAACAAAAGACTTGCACGTTGTGAGACCTCCACTCCTCTTGTGTCAAGGCCCACGATCTTTTCTGGCAAAGTCACTGACCAGGAACACGTGATGAGAAGTCCCGTTGACTCGCCCCCAACGTACGGAAATGGCGCTTGTTCGTTCAGAATGACGCGGTCATCACGTTCTTCTTCAGGTGGCGTCACTCAAAAACTTCCTTTACTCTTTTCAGAGTAACATTTTAAACTCCTTGAATTATTTCCTATATCTACGGAAAATTACATTTCACACACCCCCGTGATAAAATCCGTGTGGCTGATATTTTACAAATAAATGAAACCGATGAAACTGGCCAGCTGGCGCCATGCCTGCCTGCCCCTCATGTGTTTCCGTAACATTTAACGCTGTTTAACATGTTTTACGAAACATCAACCAACATACATTTATGGTAGAGACCATGGTCCTATTTCGAAGGCCCTCCATTCCGACACATACTGTTACGGTTGTGGAGGTGATGGAGATTGTTCAGAGGAAGTTTAGGATTGAATAGAATGTTTTGGTCCGTCGGTCGTGTAGGCAGACATCTTGATGTAATTAAGTCGGGAAACTGTTGAGCTTAAGTGTTATGTGTCACCACAGGGGGATTGGGGGGGTCGTGGTGCGGTTGTTAGTTCGACCAGGGATCAAGGCCAGTTCTCCAGGATGTGATTACCCCCTGTGACTTTTTCCTAGCTGTTTTTTGCAATCCAAACCAGCCAGCAATGGACCATTACAACCGAGCTGCTGGCCATGACAGTAGAAAGAACCAGTCCCTTGGTCGATATCGATCCACTCAGACTCAAGTGTAACTCATGCTCTCCCAAGATATCGTTCACCTGCAGCAGCCTTAGCAGTTCAAGGCTGCTGGTGATTGCTGGTGGCTCGAGAGGTGATGCAGAAAGCGGACGGCTGGAGAGGAATGCGGGTCTCTGATAATTAGGGAGTCCATGAAGAAAGAATAAATAGGGAGTCCGTTTGAAGCACGGAAATGTGATGACTGGCATTAAGCGCATCAGCTGGTGGAAGTTGAAGATCCCATTGTGTCCAAGCGCAATACAACAAAAGGTATATCGGACCATCGAGCGCAGGCATACGGGACCAATCAAGCCAGGTATACGGACCATCAAGCCAGTATACGACCATCGAGCCAGGTATACGGACATCGAGCCAGGTATACGGACCATCAAGCCAGGTATACGGACCATAAAAGCAGGTAATAACGGACCCATCGAGCGCAGGTATACGGACCACGAGCCAGTATACGGACGCAATCAAAGCCAAGGTTATAACGGACCATCAAGCCAGGTATAGGCCATCGAGCCAGGTATTACGGACCAATGCATGCGGAAAGGGTACAACACGTGGACTCCGCACGCGCTAAAGAGGCTTGAGCTGTTGCGTCAACGTGGGGATCTCGGCGCACACCGCAAGTGGTTGCCGTGGCGGATCGCTCGTGTGGGAAAAGACGCTCTCCAGGCACCGACTCCACCTGACGTCTTCGTTTGCCAACAAATGTAGACATTTGCCATGGCGACATCTTGGTGGACGGCAAGGGCGACTTATGTTTCGTGTTGAATGGAAACGTTGGTGGGAGTAAGCTTGTGATTATCGCGTATTGCTGGGTGTTCATCACTGAGTATGTTTTGTTAGTTATTGATTATTGGATACGAGCTTCACGAATGTAGGGGGGGGAAACAGGAATGTCTGATGGTTGTTGAGTTTTTGGATTATTTGATCATTGATGATCGATGTTGTTTGTTGACTTTTGCTTGTTGATCATTGGTAATCGATTGTTGGTTATTGACTTGCTTTTGTTTTGAACATTGGTTATTTGAGTTTTGATTGGCCTGTGTACTGGGCTGGTATTGATTACTCGAGTGTTGCTTGTTGGATAACGAGTCTTCAGTGAACCCTGTGTATTGAACGTTCCGCGGGGATATTTCCCAAGGTAGCCTGAATTAGTTTCCGTGCCTTCGTACACAGCATAGTTTTTACTGGAAAAGCGATACTCGTTACACATCGACATTTGTTGGGATTTTGCGTATTCTAGGTGGGACGTCATAGTTTTGTTAACGACGTCACGGTTGTTGTTCGTAGAGTTTGTGTGTTGCACTTGAATTGTTTGCATGATGTGCACGATTGTCGATTTTCTCATTGTTAATAAAGTTTAATTCGGTTTACTTTTCATGTTTTTGTCCGCCACTCCCCGATAATGTGTGAGATGGGGGAACATTAAAATGAGCTCGACGTCCGATCAACCAATCATCCACAACCGAATTGGAAACCGTCTGACCAACCGCGACCAGTTCAATGAAGCGACTGACCCACGCCAACCAATCATCTGACCAACTGACCGTCCTAAACAACCGTCTCAAGGAGATGGGGATGGGCCAAGGCATCTGCCTGGGGGATGGCCAAGACGGGAGGTCCCCTGGAGCATCACGTGTGAAGTGGACACGCGAGCGCTGCTCCGGCGATGCTCCCATCATCTTGATTTACTTTCAACACAGAAATATAGCGTCGAGCTATTCCAGCCCCCTGTGCAAATTAAACACTGTGTGACACCGTCCATTGGGGAATAATTGGGACTTTCGAGGAAAAGTGGAATTGTTCGAAGGACACATTGACGGAATGCGGAGACAGTATATTTAAAGAGAAAGAAAACAAACCAGATAGAAAAGATCGCAAGAGAAAAACAGAATATAATATTTTTATAGAGAACACAAGTTATAAAGTAAAGAAAGAAACAGAAAAAACAATATAACCCAAGATAAAATAACAAAAACCCAAAAAACGCCCTCGCTGGTAGGGCATCCGTAAGACATGTTAGTCTCCGAACATGTCCTACTGTTTTCTGTCGGAAAGGCCCAATCATTCGCCCAATCGCGACGGGTCACCAACGTGTGAATACATTCATGCACATGGGTGGCCTGGGATAGCTCGAGCGCAAATACTCTTGGCTCTGATCAAGGTAACATCTAGACATGACTGGGAGTCAATAGCACGCCGGAGCTAAGCGCGTCGTCTGCGTCATTCACACATCTTCATCATGTAGGCGATTGCTACCAGGGGACTCTTCCGTCAGCGCTCACCCAGGACAGGAATACGGACTCTGGTGCATGGCGCGTAATCGTTACTACATATTTCTGTAATCGTCTCTTCCGCAAGAAGCGCGTGAAAAGTTCAGTGCCAGAACCCTTGGGACGCGATGTAGAAAACTAATAACGAGTGTGTTGAATCGTGTTGTCAAAATCGGCAGTGGTGGGGTGGGTAGAGGGTGACAAAGTATACACACGCCTTAAAAGGGTTGTGTGTGTGGAGTTGTGGTAACTATTTACTTGGCCGCGCATTCTATCGGATTTTTGATATCGTGATTCGGGTGGTATTACTCATTGATTGAACGGCAAAAAGTTAATTCCTTTATGTTGATGGTCGAAGTTAATAGAAATTATTTGGTTTGATAAAACTGTCCGAGCATTCGGATAAAGGCGTGTGACAACCACACTTTGATGGCCTTTATGGTATATCTTCGAATTAAGTTTCTCACCGCAATTTGGAACAAGCATTTATTCGGCGCGAGTGGCCGGACCAAAAAACACTGAAGTTAAACGAGATTAAACTTTAACTAGTAACAATAGAGAAAAAATCCGAATCAGGTTCGTGCTTCATGCACATATATGGAGTTCAGAAAAGTCAAGTCCAATGTTGCAACACAGGCACAATGACTCTTGGCTAAGACCCTGTAAGCCATGACAACCGCGTGACCTCCGTGTATGTTACGCACAACTACTGACTGGTTCAAGCAATCCCTGTACCCTTGCACGCTAGACGTGTGGAAAGAATGTTGCTCACAGTTGTGAAAGAGCTAAAGCCCCCTCATCC
Source organism: Eptatretus atami (assembly GCA_035128595.1). Taxonomy (NCBI): domain Eukaryota; kingdom Metazoa; phylum Chordata; class Myxini; order Myxiniformes; family Myxinidae; genus Eptatretus; species Eptatretus atami. The sequence continues at coordinate 147,431 of JAXMNL010000102.1, read as the reverse complement.
CACTCCGAAGTAAGCTTCAGCAACGAACACGTACAGAGAAGGCATCGATCAGTATGCTGAGCAGGTATTGTAGCAGGTGAGAAATATGCAGTAACTGACTCTTATTGCGTGGTTCGATCCAGCGAAGGCAGCGGAATGCACTACATCAGCGACGCAGACTCATGTAAGTCGACTCCAATCGAACTCGCACAAGCGCAGAGGGTGAAACCGATTTATCGCACATAACATAGTCGTGTGAGTCCATGAAGTATCTCGGTATCGTCGCCAAGCAAAGCTAACACTGGTAATCACATCAACACGTAACTGCAGCCACACGTCAACGATACAGCAACTCAGAATGTCGCACGTACATACCACACAGGAGCATAAAGGACGAAATTGTCATATCAAAAATCTTTTGGCCTGAACAATCTTGTGTTAACCAGGAATCGCGACAATTTATAAATGTTTCGAACAGCGAAGTGTTCTCACTTCACAACATTGATTAAAGATCACGAGCGGGTCATACGAACCGTTTTATCTCAAAACAGATTAATTATGGACGGAGGATCTCGAAGATACGAATTGGTGGATGATTGTGGAGATGGACAAGAACACTAAAAGTGACACGATTACGATTTAACCAATGGCTTACAGGTACTTTCCGACGGATCATCAATTTGGAGTCAATAATACAGAAAAATTCCAAACGACTACATCACTGTGCGAAGCACAAACAAGTAATTCGGTTCGCTCTGCTGAGGGAGGTACGCACTTTTCTTCCAAGTGCCCGTTACATTTCTTCAGTGAAGCCGTTTCTCTACTCTGGAATATATTAATTCTCAACTTATACAACATTCGAGCAACTCTAATCTGTGACCACCTCTTGGATCCTAAACTTCCACATCAAGTATCCATCCATCTCCTAACAATTACCACAATACTCAGTGAGAACACGTTAACAGCAAGGATTAATGTCCGAGCGGCATTGACTCCATGCGGTAAAGGGCAGTGATTCGAGCGGAGCGCATTCGAGAGGCTCTCGTGTCGCTGACGGAGCGGTTAGCCCGCATCTACAACACCAAGTCCCCCTTGTTCGCGCCAATTTGGGCAGCTCCATACCACGAACAGTCCAAGGCGATATCCTGCACCGCATTTGTCTGTGCCCGCACACCTCCAACCTCACAGTGCACCAGCCAAAGGTCCGATGCATCCTGGTCCGAATGGCTGAACACAGATTATTAGAGTGTGGTACTATTAATCAACATAAGTAATATGTGTGCAGGCTATTTTTATTTATTCCTATATTCAAGAAACTGCGCATTGTCAGATATAGGAGAAAGCACTCGTATAACATCTATGAGAATTATGAAAGAATACAAATGTACATCTGTTGCTCCGAAAAAATTATGAGAACGTTAGGGACAAAATAACCCAAGGCGCTCCACACAAATACATTCAGTTATTCTGAAGTTTCTTCTCAACGCACACTGGGAAGGAAGAAAGCAAAGAGGGATTAAAACGATGCAGGAAGAAGGTAGGAGGCCGAGGAGGGAAGTTGATGAGGGAGAGACGTTGGTATCGCTTGAGAAGGGTCGACAGATAAAACACTTGCTGTGTAAACAGAAGGGCATTCGGGACGAGAGGGGACTTGTGCCTGGGCCACGGAGTCTGACTCAGCTTTCACGTCTTGTAATCCGACTGCAGTAGGTGCAGGATATTACGATGCCGGCACCATGAAATAAAAATTCTAAATGCGCTTGTTCTTGTTCAAAGCTCACTTTCAACTACGGACTCATCCCGTGGCCAACGTGGAGTGTTTGTCCGATATTCCTCCAATACACTTTCTTTTGGATATTCCTTGCTTTATGTCTTTTGGCGATCTCACAATGGCAAAGAGGAGGGACCTCCAAAATCTTTGATCCAAAGAATCAGATCTGGGACTATTCATAAGAAAAAGATACCCGAAAGAATCTAACACTTATTTTGAGCACGTGCCCAACATGGTATCTCTCAGAGACTCCTTTGCGATCACGAATATTTCAGCTGGCGAACCAGTCCATGAGATTGTTGGAGATATTTCTTCGGTTTATCACAAAAGAACACAAACTAGAGGCAGCCCAAGCCACAAAAATGCAGGACAGACAGTGGACCTGAAGAAACATAATCCTTAATACCTTAGTGCTCGCCAACCTTTGCGTGGGTATGGCGTGAAAGGTCCATTGGGAAACACTGTGATTGGATGCCCTGGTTATTACCTAGAGTGCATTTTGGGATTGTGGTTCGTTGTGATTAGTCCGTTGCGTTGATGGTCTGTATTAACTGGAAAGCTCAGGAAATGGTTTCGCTTATTACGCTGTGCTCGGGTAGTAGGTCCGGTTATATTATCCCTGCTATGAAAAGTCCCTTCTCAAGTAATTGTACTCTTGTGCTTGCTTAATAGTTTGGGGTCCCGACCACAGGTTTACAAAGCATTGAAGACCATGGCATCGGGAAGTTGGTGTACCCGCATCAATCTAGATTTTGCCTTTCTTATAGCGGTGTGCTGCAAGCGTATCTGTTAGCTCAGAAGTTTACGAGGTGTGGTGCCGGGGTGTGGCCCCTTGAGTGGGTCGGCTGTGCGGTGCGGCAAGACGAACACGGTATCAAGTCGGAAGGACAAGTCGTTCAAGACAATAAACTCCACCCAGGCTTGATGCCGCTGAATGCCCAGCATTCACAAATGTTTTAAGTCCCGCGAGCCAATCAAACGTCTCATCAACGCTTGGCTGCGGCTGTGTAAGAATACAGCCCGCTTTTTGGATCACGATGTTATCTGTCGTTGGCGGACGCTTCAGGACCGGGCTGGTTGGGGAGAACATCCTGACGCTGCTTTACCTCTCTATGTGTTAGTAGCTGCAAGAGACAGAGCCGTAACATAACAAACAATGAGAAGTCAGCTTGTGGCCGGGTACCCGGGACGACGCTCGTGGCTCAATACCCACACTGTGCCATCTCTAAGCGCGCTCGCCTGCTTTCGCGACTTTGTGACCGATAACTTCTGCCGGAGACGCACCCATCACATACAGGAGCCCTTGACCACTGGTAAGAGGCCCTAGCCCTACGTGCGCAGGTGTGATGCAGCGATTATTGCCTTTTGTGGAGGGAGGCCATGAGTCTACTATGGGGTCTGATTGGTGTTAAATCATTTGTATATTAATATCAACTGAAGTTTGTGCTCAGTGTTGGCCGAGTTTTTGTTCCTCTAAGGGAACTTGGGCTACTTCATACAACTGCAGCGCATGCGGTTGTACGTATGGTCCCATTGTCTGGTTTCCTGCCCGACGCCTGCAAAGACACGCACACAACGTCAAGGGCCGGCTACTTCTTTACGTGGACCCGCTCACAAAATGCGAGCCATGACACAATTGAAGTGTAGTAGATAAGTAAGATACTGGGCTATTAGTTCACGAGGTTTTTGCTGGCCATGGGATTTTGGAGAGAAGGAAAACGTATTTAAAAATGTATTCTCTGTGCACACCACTTCTCACTGATTGAAGCAAAAACTTTAAATATCACTACCATGGTGGAAAAGGTGCGATCCAACATGTACATCATAACGTTAAAGCATGCATAAATTGGGAAGTACTCAACATATAAGTTTTTTGCTTGATCAGAATCAGGAGTGCTTTTGTGCTTTAAATTATGGTGCCATAAACACAACCCTGCAGACAGAGCGGGGGGGGGCAAGACCGCGAGAGAGACAGGAAGATGAAGAAGACACGCTGCTGCGGTGAGAGACGGTGGAGAACCCCCAAAGACCAATCAGTCTCACCAGGGACGATACCACATGTTATCGGCGAATAGTGGCAATTGCGATCATTCTCACACTATAATGCTCACCAGTTTCCCGGAAAGCTCTGAGAAAGTAATTTACATCGAAGGAAGTGGTCTCCTCACAGCGGAACCAGCCAGGACCGCACCAACAATTCCTCACAATTCGAGGGGAATCAGCTAATTTTAGTCCTCTGAAAATATTCCTCCTTCCCATCACAACTGTACGTAGGTTTTGGTTGCGAGTGAGGGCCTCTGGAGAACATGGGTCTTACCATTAGATGTTATGTTGTGGTTGATGTCGTAAAAAACATGTTAAGACAGCGATTGCTAGAATGTTCGAAACACACTCTGAGGCAGACGGTCACGATGGCAGACTGGTCAGTTCGATCGGGTTTTCATTGTAATATCAGAAACGCGATTTATCACGGGGAGTGTGGCAAACTGTAAGATTTTCGTAGATATAGGAATAATTGCAAGGAGTAAAATGTACTCTGAAAAGAGTAAAAGAAGTATTTTGAGTGAGCCAGTGGAGGAAAGTGGATGACGTCATTTGGAAGCCGAATACGAGGGCCTGCCTGATTTCCGTACGTGTGGGGCGAGTGCACGGATTCCACCCACGAGGGTGTACTCTTGGCATGCGGACTTTTGCCTGACAAGCATGTGGGCGTGACACAAGAAGAGATTAGGAAGGTTAGCAAAAGTCGTGGGCATAGTCCTTTGTTGCGTCTTTAATGAAGCGTTCATGGAGGGTTGATGGAATCATAGGGAACGTGGGCGGGGTCGCGGTGGGTTTGCCGGGGCTCCTTCAACAGAGTACTGTTCACCCAATTTATTGAACACTAAGTATGAGAGCAAGGACGACGGTGGAGAGTGCTGACGCGTAGGATTTTTCTGCAGGTGGTACCAGGAAGGACTGGGGAAATTTTGCATTAAGAGAGGGTGCGTGTGGCATGGAGATATTTTGTTCTTAATACGGGGTTAGCTCGCTGGGACAGAGACGGTCGTGATGTTTTTCGTGCTTGACGTTGTGTATTAATCAATTGCCCTGATCCATTCAGTAGTTTGTTCTTCCTAGAACATGCAGAGAGTGAAGATCTGCTCGCTGCTTGCCTGTTTCTGAGGGATGTACTAGCATGGTCACGAAAATCGATCGAGGGTTGGATGGCCTGTGAGGATGCTCACATTCTGCTCACCGGAGTCGGCTCACTCCACTTCTTCTCTTGCTTCTCAGGACGAATTTCTAAAACGAGTGATTGTATTCATTTTCAGTAGAATCTTTACCTATGACGTAAAGAAATCATTGATGTATAAACAACCAGGCACTAATACTCGGCTGAGAGGAAAACAGTTAAGGGTCCGCAGAACTGTTCTCGAGTGAACTACAGTCTGGACAGGGAGGAGAGGGGGATTGAGAGAAGCTCCACTTCATGGCCTATACGTTTGGCTGCACGCAGGAAGGAATCTACGAGCAATGAGTGAAATGTCTTGGGATACCATAGGTAGAGGGAGATTGGTGAGGTGGCAGGGCGAGGGGCTTGACAGGACCGTGCCTAAAGAGGCGTCGTAGGGAGAGTGAGAGGGGGAGGGTAAGGGAGAGCATGGGGGGTTGTATATGGCTTGGGGTAGATTCTCGGGACTATACTAGCAATTGAGTGACTCATCGCATCCATGTGTAGGAACTGGTGCGCATGAGTTATGGACAAGGCGGCTAGTTCCGGGACATGCAATTTCCCAATAATTCAGGGTAGAGGTCGACCTTGTTCTTGATAATATCACCTTGGTAACAATTCAGAGTCGTGAAATTGACATGGGGATTAAATCAAGCACATCATGGTAGAATGTGAAGAGGAAGGATTATCATGTCTGGATTTAGCATGATGGATTCCATGACC
>JAXMNL010000102.1:88248-109649 GCA_035128595.1 Eptatretus atami | reverse complement strand
AGATATGCATGGAGATGTACCCAGAAAGCTGGTTGTTGGCTTAATGGTTAGGGGCTGGCTGAAGATTCTCAGGTTGAAATAACACCAGGTGGTTGACTCAGATGTCATCCTTCTGAGGTCGGAAAAATGAGTAACAGATTACTGGTAACAGGGGCACTGCACACGCGGCACAGTTCAGAAAAATTATACAGAACAGCAGCCGGAAGGCTGCATACGAATCAACAACAACAACATGTACCTGTCTCGTTGGACAGAAAAATGGTCTTGTGCCATCTGCAGCTTGTTTCAATCAAACAATGAAGGAGTTTGTTTGATTTCATTCCTGGAGAGTGTGGATTGGTGTGGTGTGGGTATGTGTGTGTTGTTTCGCACTCCAACTGCAGTGTGGGAGTAATGGAGATGTAGAAGAAGTTAATCTCTTTAACGCATAATTGTTCCTATTTGTACTTTTTCTTGTCCGTAATGCAGTACAGGGCTTCGGGGTAGCGTCATTTGCTGAGGGTGCGGCTGTGCACTGATGCAAGTGCCTTGCTGTTAGGGCAGGAATTTGTAACTTGACCATGGTGTCCGTAAAGCTTCGCTCCTCTTCACGAAAGACACATAGGGCTTTTAACGGTCATCCGAGGACGACAACACACATTGATCGAATCACCCTGCTGGTGAAACATCAGGGAGACAGTTTGTAACTGGGTCGGGATTCAAAAACCAGGCGAGACGGCTTGAAGGTGAGTGTGCGTCCTCTGAGTCCTAGACCATCCTGTCAGCCCGCCTATTGTACTGTAAGATCTTATCCTCAAAGCATTTATTGTCACACAGCCATAAGAGGAATCTGTTGAGTAAATTTTTGAATACAACATCAAGTTTTCATTCATTTATTTTGTTATTTATTTAAATAATGCTGAGTGATGTCCTTTTACACATCCGTTTTGTATACATTGGAGATGATGTACGACATGAGCCACATCCTAATACACAATGTCTACGTTCATAGTAAAATCAAAAGGACATCTCCTGCAAAAGGTTACTTTTGGTGATGTATCGATGCAGGTGGCGGACGCTGTGGTCCGGCCCTGCGGACACCAATCTTTCAATAGCCGACGACCACATCACTTTTCCCCACCGATACAACACGGGTTTTGCGACGAACAACTCCTCGCCGTCTGGAGTAAAAAGTGCTCCGTGAGACTTTCTGCTTGGAACTGGCCGCTGTTGATCTGTAGGTATCCCGGTGGACAATATGCAAACGAATGAAGAGGCAAGAATCGAAAGATCTTGCCTGAGTCAGAAAGTCTTCAGAAGAATACACAACACGATGGAAAGAATAGGAGACGAGATATGGTTAAACACATGGAGGAAGAAAAGGAGGGAAAGGAAGAGAAGAGAAGCTTTCCCCCTTCACAAATAATGGATATTTCGAACCTTTTACCTTTCGAGTGCGTAGTGAACCCGACATATGATCGTCTTTTTCTTCTTCTTTTAAAACTTGGTTTTCAGATCAATCATCGTCATTGTTTGACTTCAGAATGGTTTCAAACGATGGCGGTCAACATTGAAAAATGGCTGGGTCCAGTCGTTGTGTTTGGAAGCCTTGATGGCCTTCACTCATGGTTTACCAGGTTTATCATTTGACGGACATCCTTAGCTATGTGGACAGTGACAGTTGGTCAGGTTAATGCACTGATAATTAAATCGTGTTTTTTTTGCTGGCCTACTTCCACGACAGATATCGAAATTATTTATCTCACCCTGAACATCCCTGAGCTGTGCTGCCTCGCTATGCAGCCGTACCCTGCGCGACGCTGCTACAACCCTTCATGTAAAGACACCTGGCTCAAAGCCTTTCTGGCATCCTCTGCCGAGGATGGACTTCTAGCTTGAAGGCCTGCGGTCTCACCCGTGCACAGAGCTCGCTCGCGTCGATCTCTCATGGACGGAAACGATGGAAGATTCAGCCGACGGTCTTAAAAAGTGAGTAAATTGACATGCAAAGTTAGTAATCGACGGCCTGGGTTGAGTGAACCGTCTCCACTTTCTTTCATTCTGATCAGTTTCCTCCACTGTTCTCGTCTCTTTTCGCTTCTCCGGATACCAACAAACTTAGTTCGACATCATTCCAGGTAAAATTCTGCTTTAATAGCAGGATATAATTTACATTACCATCTTCAGATTATCCAGGTTGACCCATCAAAGTAGAGTTTTTCTCAAAGTGTTTCCATGCTGAAGTACGGAATTCCGGTGCTGGAATCGCCATTCGCGTTATGCGAATTGTTACTCATGCTGTTTTATTTAGTTTAATAATATTTGAGTGGCCCTTCTGTCCTTTAAATCCTGAACCATGTCCTAGCAGTCCTTGAGAGGTTGCTTTCCGACGTCATTATCAAAACGGGGTGGTTGTAGTTGTTACACTCCTCACGGTCATATTGTACGAATCTTGGCAGCCATTTGCCACAAGAAGCCAGAGTCCCGCACAGTTAGTTATTTCATAAGTGTGTGTTTATAGTTATGCGTCCCGTCCTATGTTTAATGGGTGATTAAGTGTATTGCGCTGGCGAAGTTTTTTTTTAGTTAGTCGTTCTACATCAATTCACTTCATACCGACGGCGCGGTAACCCACGTGTTCAGGCTAACGGACGTGGGGTGGACGCCCCTCGCCTCAGGCGACTCCGCCAAGCCGATCGGAAGTTCCCTCGTCCAATCGGGGGTGAGATCATCTTAGGCACCCCCCAAGCCAGATGGATGTTCGCTCGTTCCATTGAGGGAAGGACGCCCATCGCCCGACACCTTGGACCATCCCGAGGCGAGTTACCTCCACCGTGTGGGGGGAGGATAAGAAAGGTGGTCGTCGTCGGGGGTCGGGGCCTTTGGCAACTTTGGTCTTTGTCTTGGGTCTGCGGGGTTTGGTTTGGTTGGGTGGTGTGTCGTGGGTCTGTCTTCTTTTTTCGGGGTGCTTGGTGGGTCGGCTGGTCGTGGTGGCGCTCGTGTCGTCGATCGTCCATTCGTGCAGCAGGATGGGGCTACTCGTTGGATTCCGGGTCGTGGTTTCGAGTTCCCACCTTGCGTGGTTGGAGTCGGTGAACCGCACGAAGGCGGCCGGTACCCCGGCCAGACTTCTACGCCCCAGCTGAACTATCGCTCCTCGCTGAAGGGCGAATAAGACCCACGAGGTCCATTTCTTTTTGGGTCGTGTGTGTCTGTCCTGTGGCCATCTGCCAGTTAGAACTGGGTTTAAGTCATTCCTTTGTACATTTTTCCTGCATATTCGTTGTTACAAATCTGCTCTGTGCTCCTTCGATTATTGTAAATAAACCTGTTAAATAGTACCAGCTCGTTGCTGTCGTTTCTTCATTGACCGGCAGCACGGTGCGGAGCTGAAGAGATAGTGAGGCCTTTTTGTGCCGTAAATTGTTCATTTGGGTCGGCAGGCTTTGGTAATCCCCGCTCGGTTATGCCGATCCGAGTCGGTAACAGCGACTCGTTCAGAAAAGTCGGCCGAGGGTGTGGCTTCCCGTAGTTGGAACGCGTGGGTACTTAGGAAATTGGAATCAGACAATTACCTACCGCCACGCGTCGAAATATTGGGCGTCCACGGTCGCACTGAGGGACCATGACTTCGGAGTTATCGAAGGTTACGACCTTTCAATTCGGTGTTCGGTGGGAGAACGGCCCGCACTGCTCCATCTAGCGGTCGTCCTCGCACGAACCCGTGGCACCAAAAATATCATCATCCCTTCCCATCACCATTCCTGACGGTTTACATCTCAAACTGCTATTTATAAGCTTGGTCACCGATCAGAATCGTGTTATTTCGACTTAGTAAGTCATATCAATGAGATCGATTGTAAACGCTGTCAGCAAAAAATAAAAATAACCCCCACGGCAGTGATGGAGCCAAATGGCCTCGTTTCCTTCCTTGAGTTTTAATTTCTATTTAAGACGGACAAGCGACACACGACACAAACACACACACAACACACACACACACAAACACACACACACACACCACACACACACACACACAACACAATCATCACACACACACACACACAACGACAACACAACACACTGACTTTTAATTATGATGGAAGAAGAAGAGATGCGTGAAACACTCTCCAACCGCGTGGCCTTTTACATCCGATCAATGCATGTTTATCAAATCATTCTCTTTGTTGGATGTGAAAAAAATATTTAAGTAAATATCTCGTTTCGTCAAACTTATTTCACGACATCGAGGATTAGCATATCAACCAAAGATTTTCAATGACGTCGTGTCTTCACCCCACGATAACTTTTGGGGCAGCTTTTTCATCCTTGAAGAGGCGACAAACGCCCGTAATGTCCTGTGGTGGATTACTCGAACCTCCAATTGGAATCACTGATGTTTCCGCGTAACTCCAGTCAATGAGAGTGGAACCATTTATTTCAGGTGATACAGCGGGCAGAAAAATTCACAGAACAACACGAAAGATGAGTGTTGGGAACTTCTTCTCTCAGAGTTCTGTTCAACACCGCCGAGCTTTAATATGAAAATTATTTGCGTATGAGGGGGAAAGAGGGGGCATGGGTCGGACAACAACAGTTAATGTTATCTTCACAAAACTATATGTACTCGATGTTTTCCAGTCTCTTAATCAGCAGAACACCATCATGGTTTTGTGTGCGAGCATGAGAACAGGGTCGCCATGTGAAAGCATGGGAAGTCATCTCCGCACTCAATTGTGGTTTGATTGCAAGGAAGACAGTTCGATTCACAAGACAAGGAGCTCCCTCATCCTTTGGGCAGTAATATGTTGCTGTCGTGCAACAAAGCAAATGTGTGGTGCTGCTTCTCTTTTTTAAGGACGTTTACCTAAACTCTGGGTTTGATCATTTTACCCAATGATCCTTCTGGTGAACAACTCATATATGGTGAGCAAAACGAGCTTTAGCTCAATTACAATGATTTGCAACAGACTTTATACCTTTAGCGAGCATTTCATAGCTTGAAGTATGTTGTTAGCTATTAGTTTAATAGCAATTAAGAACAATGCTCGTCAGTTATAATTATCACTATCACAGAGCTATATTAGTTTTTATATCCTCCTGGACCGTTATATGCAATGCATGTCCAATGGCTATATTTGGATTACAACAAGCTTCAAGCAATCAATTCACTCATCACATGGGGATAATAAAAACGAATCACAGACACATACTCGTGACGATATAATAATCATGTTTCTGATGAGCTTTTAAATCATCCATTGTCCTGTTCATGCTCATTTTCGCTAATCATATTTATTTTAATGGGTAAGCCTTTGTTTGTGATTTAAACCAATCATTTCGGATTAATGGGCACAGCCAAAGGAAGAAACTCATAGAGCCTCAGATTTAAACATGTTTATTTTCCACCCAGCAGCAAACATGGGTCGATGTGTGTTGGTTTTTAAAGTTTGTTCTTGTCTCTCAGCGGCTTTGTTTAAAACACGATCCAAATGTTCTATTTTAAAATATGCACGGGTAATTTTCAGTTTACTGGTGAGTGGGTCTGAGCACCTAGCACCTAGGAGCTGGCAAACTGCCATTGGTCACAAACAAATCCTTGGAAATCTGTCATCACAGCACTGCCAAATCCTTCGTGACCTGGACCTGTCGTCATGTGACGGAATCCCACCTGGACAATTCCGGCAGCTAATCTCCTTGCAGTAGGCTACAACGCTCGTCCTGTACGCGCGTATCAATGTAAGCTCTTTACGTAGTTTATGTTCGTTTTCTCTCTCTCTCGGGCAGCTTTGTCATTTAAATAACCATTTTAAAGTAAATCTTGATTTTTTTATGCATTTAAATCGAGACCCCCCCCCACCCCCTTTCTTTGGCTCCAGGCAAGTGAATGAAAGTCTAACGAGACGGAATGAGAAAAGTTGAACGCAAATTAAACACGAAGGAACATATGAAAGGCGGCCGATTTCATACATTTCCGTTTACTTTTCTTGCACGCAGTTCAATGGACTCAACGCAAGGTCGATTGTGGTCTTGGTAGTGCCCTTCTTTAATCTACATGGTCCACTTGCCTTGAGATTTTTTCGAGTCTCCATGAGATTACAAGGAGATTGCACTTAACGTCACCGTCCAATGATGCATTTCCCTGCTGGACCAAGTTTTCCAACAATGCGTTTTTAGATCCTTCAGACTGGTTCTTAGATCTCTTTAAACGACACGAAGCGTGAATTCTGGAATAAGCTAAACGAAATGAGTCTTTCTCTCTCTCTCATTAGTGCTCCGTGATGGGGGAAGGGATAATTTTAAAACCAAGTGTTGGGATGACATCATCTCCGCATCTTGTTTTCAGACGGAGAGTCTCTTGTTGATCACTTCCAACTGAAACAGAGTTGAGGCTCTAACCTCCGGAGATTGCTTTTGATGGTAATGTGCACCTCTTTGCTTCCACCGCAGAGGTGTTTTTAACAGTCAAACGATAGTCCCTTATGATTGTTAAGACAAACTGATTTACTTCCAGCTTGGTGATGAGTTAACCTGAATTTGTTGATATTTTTTTCCCTCGTCACATAAAATATAAAAAAACACAGACCATTTGGTGGTTATGACTTAAACATGTTAAAATTTACATTTTTGATTTTGACCCCTACCGCAAGGGCATCGACGAAAAATGATTGTTTCTTGCACATTTCTTGCCATGTGGTGATTACAACCAACCAAGTTTGGTGAATTTCCGCCCATCTGTTAGAGGAGATAAGTGTTGTGGGCCGGGGTTCGGTGGCGATAAACGACCACTCTGGTGGAGCGGTGGAAGTCGTTCTCACAAGGAACACCCGGAACTTTAGGTTGTGACTCTCGGACGACTCCGAAAGTCACCGGGTCACTTAAGAGGACATGATCACAAGTATTCGACGCGTGAGGTTAGGGCCACTTGTCTAATTCCAATTTACTAAGTACTCACGCCGGTCCAACGACCGGGGAACCACACCCTCGCTTGACTTTGTCCGAATCGATCTCTATCACCGACTCGGATCGCGGCGTCACGAGCGGAAGTTACAAAAGGCGCGCCGGACAAATGAACAATTTACGGGCACGAACAGCTTCCTATTTCTCATCACGCACTCTTGCTCGGTCCAATGAGAGAAACACGAACAATGAACTGGAACATTTAAACAGTGGGTTTATTTATTACAATAATCGGGGTGGGGGAGCAACGGAGCAGAGTTTATCACGAATAAAGAAAATGTAATGTACATGAAAGGCACTTAACGAATTCCACTTACAGACGGGCCACGGACACACACACACACACACACACCACACACACACACACACACATCACACACACACACACACACACACAACCCAAAAGAAACTGGATCCCCGTGGGTCTTTAAGTCGGTAGACGCCAGGCGGGGTACCTGTCCGCCTCGTGCGGTCACACGACCGGAACCACCACGGTGGGACTCGAACCACGACCTTGGCGTTGTCAGCACCAGAACTGCAGACCGCTCAAACCACGACCACCCAGACCGTACCGGCAATTCGCCACAAGACTCCTTCTGTCGTCTCAAACTCTCGTCTCCTCTTTTTCTCTTGAGATAGTGGGAGGTTTGGTGTCTTTCCTCGCCACTTCCGCTCCTGATTGGAACGAGGGGTTGTCGGACGACTCGGTGTCAGCCTCCGATTGGCTGGGGGCACGCGTGTGTGCTCGCCCTTCATCATTGGCTGGAGGAAACGGTCCATGGCCCTTCCTTGGAGCGGGACCTTCGATCCGAAGCGACGGAGGCTCCGCCCACGCCCTCAGCCAAAAACACGTGGGCCAATGCGACTGGGTCGAGTGAGGGACGGTGGCCTTGTTGTTGTTGTAGTTGTTGTATTTGCAGTTGTTGTAAGAAACCTACACAAAAAATAACTCGAAGCGCACACACGAAATTCCCCTACATGAGACAGAAGAGGATTCTACTATAAACACAATACTTTCGAAATAACTAAGCTACGGGGATTCTAGCTGTTTTGTGTGGCAAAAGGCTCAGATTGGTAAACATAGTACGAACGGACGACAAGAACAGACAGACAGATCGATTCCCAATAACCGTTGTATTTTAGCCCGCGTCTCGCCGCAGCGCATGTGGTCTAAGGAGAGATCAGCGTTGTTCTTCTTCTTAATTGTTCTGCTTGTTCTTCTTCTCTTCTTGTTGAGACAAAACCTTTAAACTCAGCTCTTTATATACAGGTCGGATCGTCCTTAAGATACTAAACCTGTACACATCCTGCCGTGATTGAAGGGTGCTTTTGAGAGCGTCTATCATCAAACTTTTAAAATATATTCGGACATTTGCTTTAAGGTTTTCGTTAAAAGTTCACGTTACTATTTAAAGATTATTCCATTTATGTCTGTTGTAATTTCGTAATACACTTGATTTCTATCATGAACAGGATCCTCCATGATCGGGTCTCGCTATTGCTCCATCAAGCACGTGACGAAATATCGGAAGTTGTTGTTATTTGCATTTAGGACGCGGTCTATGGACACATTTTGTCCTTGTTTCAAAAGCTTCGGGATAATGAAGGAATAATTTTAATCAAAGATCGTGCCTGAAATAAGAAAGAGCTCGAGACTGTATTGTTCGGTTGTGAAATTCAAGAACCATTCGGTTTCCAAGATCAGTTTATGTCGATAAGTGTGTGTTCAAGTTAGATTTTCCCCCGATGTCTGAAGGGAATTATTCGTGTACGGGCTTGTGATCTTTGCAGTCAGCCATTATTCTTTTGCTATATTCATTTGAACAACCACCTATGTCAACAAACCACAACACTACTTCAACAACAACACCACTCTTAAGCAACCACAACACTACTTCAACAACCACAACCGCCTCTCAACACCACGCCATCCCCCCACAAGCAAAAAAGCACAATCGCCGTCACCTTCACTCCGTTATCGCGCCGCAATATTTTCGCTACAGCCACGGCGATACCCACGGATGAGCGGCATCTCGCCGACAGACCGCCGGGGCTGGATGATTTCTAACATAACGTCCGCCTTTCGCACGGGCTGATATTTCTACAACGTCCGCTTTCACGGCTGATGATTTCTACCACGTCCGCTCTTCCGCATTTTGCGACGAGCAGGGGGGAGCCAGCAGGGGTGAAAGGTCGAATGTGGGGGATCAACTCACCTCCCGGACCCATAAAAGGCGCACTGGAACGCCAAGCGAAGTCACGTTTGAAGTTTTTTGCCTGGAGAGAATTTTGCATGGAGTTTTGCCTGGAGAGGTGCCTGGGAGTTTTGCCTGGAGTCGGTCTGGGTGCGCCGTGGAGTTGTCATGAAGGCTGGGAAGCGTGAGTCGGAGCTGCAGTCTCTTTTGGAGTCGCGGTGCAGTCGGGGAGAACACCACAAGGGTTCGAATCCACAGTGGAGGGCGTCGGGGTCATCGGAGCGCAAGCGGAGCCCGGAGCCGCAGCCAAGCCGGCAGTACGGTGCGAACGTGGGTCAGTGGACACGCCGGAGAGAGTCGCCAGCTGCCCGAGACGGTCCGAACAACGCTGAGGAATGGGCGGGCTTTTTAAAAGAGCATCAAATCGTAAAAGAGAGCAAGCGCCCGTTCGTTCCTCCGAGGCGTCGGGCGGCTAGGCCGTCCACCAGGCCGCACGGCGGGGCCTGGACGCAACAGCTGCCGTGTTTGGCGAAACGTTCGAGGGTCCCCAGCGATTCACCTAACGAGGGTGGCAGGTTAACCAGCATGGCCCTTCGGAGCTCTTGCGGTTCCACAGCTCCGCGAGCATTAAAAGGCTCTACGGGTCCAGTTCTGCCCCTTTCCTTTCCTCGGGGTTTATTTGAATGAAAATTGTGGCGCCGTGTCTTCAATAGAATTGTTATAATGTAACGTAATAAATAGACCCAAACGGCTGTAAGGTTTGTTGCTCGGTGCTGTCCTTCCCCCATTGCATTAATGCTTGATTGCATACGTGGCCTGTGTGTGAAATAATGTCTTATTTAAATGTTCACGCTGTTCCGTTGTGTCCTTCCTGTCATTGACTGCCATTATTACGTACGGAATATTAGGCTGGCTTTTATAGCCGATAAAGTAATCGGATCCGGCGGGGCTTGGCGTATACAACCGCTCGGCAAATCGCAAACGGTGCGAGCAGCGTACAACGGCTCGTATCCGTACGAGTCCGTCGAGGTTAAATCCCCGGCATTTTCTTGTCTACGCGCAAACTGTAGGTATGACAGATTCGGCGATCGGACCCTGTCCGCCGTGGACAGAAGTAGTTGGCTGATTTACGGTGTGATTAAAAACAACCCGGAGCTGGATTTTCGGCGTTGATCCGAAAAGCTGCGAATGGTTTTGGCCCGTCCGGTGGGCGCGCGACTGCGATTAGTTTAAGAAGCGGTTCGCTCGCACGCCGGAGTGGTGAGAAAACGCATAACAGTGTGTTGTCGTACACTGCCGCTGATGACCATCTTGTTGAGATTTGTTTGGAGTTTGAATGTCCATGTGTTACAAAGGGATCACAGAAGCATTCCTTCCCTGCAGCAATGGGTGATCACGATGCATGTTTCCCCATCTTTCAACGCGTCAGGTGAAAGCATCCTAAGCACGTTTTACTCAGTCTGGCCTCAACTGCAACAGCTTCGCTCGTCGATAATGTGGAGAGCCACTGTGCTTTGACGGAGGTTAGGATTGGGCACAGCCTGACAGTCCCGTTGTAAGAATATCGAAGGTGCAATCGGCCCGAAGAGAAACCACGGACACATGCTTGAAGTTTCTGTATTGAATAAGGAGAAGCAGTATATTTGGGAATCAAAGAAAATTAGAGTTTCACACGAAAATGGATGAAGATCGTTCATTATCACATCAAGTATATATTTGTATCCAGGTGACTGAAGTTGAAAGCTTTTTGAGAGTTTGTTTTTTCTCCATGGAAATAGGACAGATGTTGTCTGTTTTCAACTTATCTCGTGAAGATGTACATTTTCTCGTGCAGCACTGCAGCAATGAGCACAGTTGTGTTTCTCAAAAGATTTTAGTCGCATTTTACTTAACAATATTTGGGCCTTACGGACATACTGATCCTCCGACTGTGGCTCACTTAACGTGCTCAGTGGCCAAAGTGGCAGTTCTTGGATGGAGCTAGCCATGAGAAATATAGTTTTTGATAGAATGATTAAATATGAAGCAATCGTCATCGCAATGGGGCATTGTGTTGGAGCATCGTCATCGAACAGCGGTGGGAATTTTCATCCTCGTTGGCACGAGCGTTGTCAGGTACCACGAATAACTACTCTCATTATTATTGCTTACGGCCTGGGGATTGGACTCACCACGAAGGGGAAGTTCTCGAGTTCTCCCCAACACGCCGGTCTGAGGCATCAACGCACAGATAACTTCGCGGCGATCCAAGGAGCTGTAGTTCTACAGAGCCATAGCCATTGATTTAGACTGCCGACTACGACAGGTTATGCTTCTGTTTCAGCGATAGCTTTCTATTGCCGACAACTGATCTCGAGGCCTACACCTTCGGGCGCACACCTGGTGACTTCCTGAGCGGAACAGGTAAGTGCAGCAAGGGCCAGCGGCCAGACTATTTTGCGCCTAGGCAAAGGCCAAGGACTTGCATCCCTCCAAAAAATTGCCAACTGGATTTTTTAAAAACAGAATGTTTTTGTGGAAAAAATAAGAAGCACAAACTTGAAACTCCTAAATTTATTTTACGACAATTATTTTGCTTCCAGTCAGACTTGAGAAACAAACAAAAAAAACAGAGTATAAAACGTCTCCATAAAAGTTTCAATTTCAGACACATCAAATCTCACTTTGCCGTGCCTTTTTCCTGTTTATTTTTCCTGTTATTGTTTCTTAAAACAATAATTTGCATAAAACTGTGTCTTTAAAAGTCAGCTATGTGCCCTCTCTGAGGACTGCGTCCTCGGGCGCTGCCTAGTTGCCTTATGGTATGACCGGCCGCTGGGGCAACATCACCGCTATAGAGCAATCAGCGTGTGGTACAACTTCCGTCTAACTATACTTGGTACACTGTGTCAGACCAACAAAGGAAAAAGACTAACTGAGACAGATTTGGAAATAAGCAACAAGAATTAATTTAGTTACACACACAAAATCATCATTTAACAGCGGCAGCATTTTTTCATTACCTCTGCCACCGAAGGTGGATGTTGGTCAGTTTTCATCCCTGTCTGTCTGTTTGTTTGTTTTGGGCTATTTGGTGTGTTTCTTTGCAAACAAGATATGCTCAAAAGTTGTGGACGGATGCGGACGAAACATGTCCTCACCATGATCCGGCAAAAAAAAAAAATCAGTGGGGATGCAAAACAAAACTGATCAGCAATCGTCGGATGGTTTGAGGGGTATCTCTCTACCGAGTGCCTTTCTAGTGTCACGAGCATTTATCTTGTGACTTCAACAACCAACTCTCCTGCCTCTCATCAACCCCCTTCCTCTGCTCTCCGTGTGTGTGTGGGGAAGGGTGGGGGTGGGATGAGGGGGTTGGTGGGTCAAAGGGGGCGCAACAGGGGGGGGGTGGGGCCCCCCTATAGAATATCTGAATGTTTTGTTAGCGCTTGTTATTTGGTCAACAGTTATACGTTTTTTTCCGGAACACTCGATGTGGCTATATGCATCTCTAATTGTTACAATGTATTCGTGAATCAATAGGAATTTAAATATGCCACGCAATCACGTTGTGTTGATTTAATTGCTCCACAACAGGACCTGGACCATTGGCTGTGCAGGAATGGTGTGTGCAAACAGTGGCGCTCCTCCGTTGAGATGGCGCGAGAGCTGCCAGACTGCGCAGACTGTTGTTAACGGTGCTCATATTCAATCCGTCACCGACCTGCTGCCTTGAATCGCTCGCGGCAATCACTGCCCTTTACTGGAGAAGCTGGACATACTGGGTACAAGTTATTGAGGGGATTCTGGGAACTGATGTGGATGGATCCAAGAGGTCAAAAAGTTCTCGATGTGGAAGGAAAATATAAATTGGAAAGTAGAAACGAGAACGGACACTCGTAGAGTGTTTGCCTCCTCAGGCTGAACCGTTTCCGTTTTGTCGCCACTGGATAGGCTGGATCTTATATATATAGAACCAAAATCTAATCTGCTTGTTCTTAAGTGACCATACCACAACTTTCATAAATAAAGTTTTGAGATATCGGTTTTTGACGCGCCCGATCAATCAATGGTGAAGAACCACTCCAAAAATTCTCAATATCAGGTTCAAGATGTTCACACAAAATTGAAACATTTTGTACTTATTGTCTGGTGGATGTTGATAGAGTGCCTGTTGTACTGTAGTTTAGTGCTGTGTTAACTGCGGCACCAAAGCTTCCAGATGACTGTGAGCTATTTTCAACTTGTTGGTCATACATTGGAGCGATTATATCCGTGTGCGTGTGGCAGGCGCTTCACTGGTGACGTCGCTGGAGGGATTTTTCACCTGCTTGAACTGCCGGCATATGCGCTTCTTGACATTTCCTTCTGCTCCGGGTGGGTGAGGAAATGGCTTCCAACTGGGCTAATCGCTTTCCCACACTCTACATCCAAGTATACCACTACCTGTGAGTCACACTGACCGCTCAGAGCCGCACACACCTGAGGAAGCACTCTGTTCTA
This sequence comes from Eptatretus atami, assembly GCA_035128595.1. Lineage (NCBI taxonomy): Eukaryota > Metazoa > Chordata > Myxini > Myxiniformes > Myxinidae > Eptatretus > Eptatretus atami. The sequence goes on along the minus strand of JAXMNL010000102.1, from coordinate 96,033 downwards.
TGCATGAGAAACCGATTGTATCATTGTCGGTGATGATGTCAATGCTGACTTCATTAGAACACAAAGCTACAAGTGTCGTGTTATCTACACGTTTATTCAAATGCTGAACGTTTACGAATGTTTTTTTTGTTGATGAGAATCACCCTGAAAGGATTACTTTTTGTTTATCAATATAATCCACCAAACGTTCAAATTGATTAAATGTTGTGCCATTAAATGTTACCAAACTCACCACATCTCCTTTTTGGACGTGTTATTCTTTCACCTTTCACCCCTGCAGTTTTGACAAAGAATGCAAACACTCTTGCTTTTTATTTCTGACAATGGTCAAGGTTCGTGTGGATTTTTCGGTCCTCCCTGGGAAGAGGTTCAAAATCTACCATAACTTTCCGCTATTCACGATCGTTCGTCGTGTATGTTCCTGTTAACAAGGCCTTCAGCTGAGCGTAGTTTTTCCGTATGTTGCCGGGCTGGGTCCACAAGTTCTCACTAACTGAATCTCATCTGCTCCAACAACGGGCCAAACAATATAACTCGCATTCCAGATTTTCATCAATTCTGGTTTGCCAGCCAAAAACGCTCACATCTGTCCGTGTTGTCCCTCGGACAACTCCACTTTTCCTTCGAATGGCCCAATAATTCGCGCAAAACACCAAATATTCCTCAATGCGTTTGCCAGTTTGTAAATTTGCACAAGGGGCTGAGATAGCTGTAGCTATACTCTTGATGAAAGGTCAGGTCGGTATGGAGCATGCGCCGGAGCAGGCGTCACTTGCGTCACTTCCACGTGCTTACTCGCAGGGACCGTCCATCTGGCATCGCCCCAGGAGATGCCTGACCCTCCGCATCTCCTTGAGACGGTTGGTGGTCGACCGTTCGGTTGTTGGTTGGTCGGGTCATGAGAGGACATTCACGAGGTGAATTTGGTCTCCACAACGTTTCCTAACGGATGGGAGCCGACCAGAATGGGAGCCGAAAAACGCACCGCAGGTGAGCCAACGTCCTCCCCATGAGCATCTGCGTTTCGTGCCGTTCCACATCGGCACGAGTCCGCGAGTCTTCTCAGCGGCACGCATGGGAATACAGCTTAAGAACTGAAAGTCCATGTAGACCGGGGAAGAATCCTGGGTCGCACCAGTGGGCTGTTCGAAAAAGGTCGTATACCTGGCTTGAAAGGTCATCAGTTACAAAACTGGAATGAAAGGTCCGTATACTGGCTCGAAGGTACCACTGGCTGAAGGTACCGTATCCTGGCTTGAAAGTCCATATACCTGGGTTAAAGGTCCACACACCTGGACGAAGGTCCACAACCTGGCTCGAAGGTCCATATGAGGTTGAAACGAGAGGTCGTGACGGTTGTCGCATGGACTCTGATAAAGATGGATATTGAAATATCAACCCCGCAGGGACAGCGTGTCACGAGCAAGCACATTACAATGGCGAGATCGTTCAAAGTGCACATGGATGATGGAGAAAATGGAAGTGGTGAATGAATCAGGAAACAATGGATATACAGTATGGATTTGTGTGAGAAGATAGGCAAGAACAAGCACTGGTGAGGTTTATTGGAAGACCTGTGTTGCGATTCCAGCTTGGTCGAGTAATTTTCACCAATATGCCATATCACATTAGAACAATTGTAAATATTCGCCTTTGTTGAAAAGTTTTTGTTTCTTGTTGCCAAAGAATCATTTTATAACTATTGTTATTAATAATACAATATTATTAAGTGTCGGAAGATTATTTTTGAAGGATCATGTTTTGGATGAAAGATTAATTTACAGAAAGTCGAAACATCAGCATCTTGATCACAAGCAAAAACGAAACAACAAAATCGACTCCGTTATTCGTCACGTGCCTTGATTTAGCCAATAGCGAGACCACGAAATGGCAGCTACTTCATCCGACTTCGCTAAGAGTGTATTTAGGGAATAACTGAACTTCAAATGAGTAATTCTTTCCAAGAATAACGTGAACTTTTCAGAACTTAAAAGTAAAGTCAGAATATATTTAAAAGTTCATGAAAGACGTTTGTAAAGGTATTCTCATTTGTGGATGTCCCCAAGATGTTTTATGTATTTAAGGAGATCCGGATACTCCACACTATATACTACGAGTAATAGGGTTTTGGGTGAATTGGTGCACCACAACATTCCCGACGTGGGTTGGAATGGACGCGATCTAATTGGTTGATGTGGTGTCATTGTTCTCCTTATGACAACCATGTATGGTATGTTGTGTAAGTTGTGAGCTGTGACGATTTGGCCAAACACAAATGAAGCTCCGGAGGGGTCCCACAGAGGGGCGGGAGGGGGAGCTCCGGGATCCCACAGAGGGGCGGAGGGGGAGCTCCGGGGGTCCCACAGAGGGGCGGGAGGGGAGCTCCAGAGGCCCCACAGATGTGCGGGAGGGGAGTTCGGGAGGCCCCCACAGAGGGCGGGAGGGGGAGCTTCCAGAGGCCCCCCCCGAGGGTTCGGGGGGGAGTTCCGGAGGCCCCACAGGAAAAAAGGGGGGCCGGAGGATGGAGTTCGGAGGCCCACAGATGGCGGGAGGGGGAGTTCCGGAGGCCCCAGCAGAGGGCGGAGGGGGGAAGTTCGCGGAGGCCCCAAGAGGGCGGGGAAGGGGAGTTCGCGGAGGCCCACAAGGGCGGGAGGGGGAAGTTCCGGGGAAGCCCACAGAAGGGGCGGGAGGGGGAGTTCCGGAGGCCCCACAGAGGGTGGGAAGGGGAGTTCCGGAAGGCGCACAGAGGGTGGGAAGGGGGGAGTTCCGGAGGCCCTCACGGGAGGGGGAGTTCCGGAGTTTCCGGCACAGTTCCGAACTAGATGTCGACATCTTGCAGGGTTACGAGGGTTAACGTGTGAGGACTCCGTTCTCCAGCCCGGTATGAAGAGAGTCCGCAACAGAGGATTCGCCAAAATGCACTTTATGAAGGAGCGCCCACATGCCCAGCGGAGGTGATGTAAGCAGCTCAACCACACAGTGGAGAGCGAACCAAACCACACTGAGTTTTTACATTCAACTCTCCCTATATATTTGTTGCGAATTCGCGCCCCAGCCGCGTGCGAACGGCACGAGTGACTCGATATCGTCGACCAGCCTCGCCCACCGGACGGCAATTCAGTCCGTGACCCTCTCGGACTAATACCGACGGGATCTAAGTCACCGGGTGGGCCTTTCGGCCTCACACGATCGTGCCAATCGCCACCCGCCGTGGGATAGGGTTGTTCGCCAAACTCGATCCTACCTAAGTACCCGGCCGGGATGGTAAACCGGGCGATCGCACCTCGCCGCAGGTCGACTTCGGACGACGGGCCCTTAAGCGATCCATTCGCGTGCTAAGGATATACGAGCGGTGTTATCGTCGGCCTCGACGGTTCTGATTAATTATCGGCGTCCGCGCCCACTCAAACCTTTTCGTAAGCAAGATGAGACACACGAAAGGAAAAGGAGCGCAGCGAAAACGGGGAAAAATTCAACAGCGCAAGCATCTTTTATTGTACAACACAACACACGAAAAGCACACATAAGCAGGTATTTATAGCAAGTTAAAAAACAAACACAACAATGCAGGAGCTACGACAATACACGTACACCTCGGCAACACTTACACAGTTCTACTTGACGGGACTCGGCGCCACACACCACACGTTCACACAAAACAAAGAAAATGGAAGTCGGTCTTCCTGAGTTCGAGTCTTGGCGACCGTCCTCCGAGCTGGTCCGTCTGGACGTGACTCCGTTTCGAGCGTGGTCGGTGAAGCTCTCCGGCGTGCCTCGTGCGCTGCTCGTGTTGGTCCCCCCGAGAGCCACGGACGGCGGAGCACGACGATGCGTACACCGAGCCGACCACGAAACACACCGGAACTGAGAGCACCGAGCGAGAATACCGGAATCCAAGAGAGAGCGAATGCTCTGCGCCTCCGACTCTTATACGCCCCCGGTGTCCGCCCCGTTCTTGCTCCACCTCCTTCCGAGCGCTTCGAGAGGGGGGCGTTGCCCTCTCGTTCCCCCTCCCCAGCGCCATGCGGGGGGGCGAGGAAAAATCCGTCCTGGCGCCGGGCCAGGGAAGAAACAGGCGGGAAAACCGCAGCGCACATCGTGTGGGTTGATTCTTCTTTCCTTCTCCAGCGTCGACGGTTTCTAACGCGGAAGACCGTCGTAGTGTGGACGCCGTGGAAGATGGCGTTCGTTCATGCGGGGTGTGGCGAAGATGGGTGGTGGTGGTTCGTGAGGGTGGCGGTGCTGGGCGTTGTCTGAAGTGGTGGCGTGGTTGTTGAGGTTTTGAAGCTGTGGTTGGTTCGAAAATCAATGAACAGAACAGACAAACGACTAACTCAAGTGTCGCAGCCCGAATGATCAATTAATTCGCTCTAAACAATGGGTTTTGGGCTAACTATACATGTACTCTAAAAAAAATAATCTCACCTAAGCTCGTCAGCGGGGGTAAGTGGCGAAGATGGTGGTGTGGTGTGAGGGTGGCGATGCTGGCCGTTGTTTGAAGTGGTGGCGTGTTGTGGTTGAAGTGTGTTGGTTCGAAAAATAATGAAAGAACAGCAAAACGACATAACTCAAAGTGTCGCGCCGAATGAATCACATTAATTCCCTATAAACATATGGGTTTGGGGCTAACATACATGTACTTCTTAAAAAAATATCTCACCTACGGGACCTGAATGGTGTTTGCGAATTTCCACAGCCGTAACAAATATACTTCTATCTCTAATTTCCAATCTATCTCTGGTTATACTCTACCCTGGTTGTGTGACAAGAGCTTTCCAATGTGTACTCAAAATATGTAGCTAAAAGTTTCTCTGCCCTCCCAAGGGAGGGTGGAACAGTCAAACAGCTTATCTTAGGGCGCCAGGAATTTCTCTAGGCATTTATCTGGCTTGTTTATCACTGTAAAAGCAAAACCTTTTATTTTAAAAAGAATGGGCTGTGGTGAGGTGACCAGAATGAAGCTAACTGGTGGAAAACTGTGGGCTGAAGCTCTAGAGAGTTTTAAAAATGCATTACGAGTATATAATGGGTTGAATCCTACATCCTAACTAATAATGTGTATTAATTATGGATTCAGATGTGAACCTAAAATGCATCCTCACAGAAATACGTTAAAGTAGCTCTGTGGTACCACGACGCTCTGTCGTGCTAGCTTTCTGACGGATACTAAAGTGTCGCGAGGGACGGTAAGCGGTGTCCCATCTGCTCGCATTTAGTTGTGGATGTTTAATCCTGTTAAAGATCCAGGGTTTCCTTCTACCAAGCAGAGGCGACTTATCACCGGCATCGCGAGTCAAATTACAATCCCTGCCGAATGCGGGGAAGGCAATGGCAAACTAACCCTCGTGTCACCTTCGGCAAAGCAGCCAGCACTGTCCTCAGGCAGAGCACAGCAACTCATCATATCAAATAGGTCAAAAAGGTCAAGGTTGAAGAGCATCCACAATTATGTCAGTCAATATCAACATGTCAGTGGCCCAATATGAGCCCAATTATGATGTGGTAACCTGTGTTCTGTCAAAGGTCAAGCAGGTCAAAGTTAAAGGCCAATAAAATTATCAATCTCAATCTGATTGACTAGAAAATTTGAAACAGGTCATTGTTTATTTGGGTACTGAAAGCCTTTTGCTTTTGAGGTCATAAGGTCAAGGTGGCCTTAAATTATTATCATGTTTTTTGTTTTTTTTTTTCTTTAGCTGCTTCTTTTTTTAGCTGTTTTACTGTTTGTTTTTTACTGCTGTTTTTTTTAGCTGTTTACTGAAATTTCATCGCCGTTTAATGTTTCAATGTACTCTGAAATTTAAGTCAGTAGGAAATAAACAATTGCTAGATAGAAAAAAATTAAATCATGGAATCGTTTTGTTGAACAAGATTTAATTACAGTTTTTGACTGCATTAAAGTAGCCACCCTTTTGGCAGTATAACGCCGAACATACTCGTGGCATTCTTTTCTGCATGGAAATCAAATATTTTCGGAAAGTTTTCCAACACTGGCTTGCAGAAGTCGCCCCAATGTGTTGACCTTGTAGGTTGCTTTGCTTTCCCAACACCATCTGTCCAGTTCATCCAAACCAGTTCGTGGGGTTTAAGTCTTGGAGACTGTCTGTACTGCCATATCCATATTTGAAGCCAACCGTCTTGTTCTTTTCTTCGAAGGTATTTGACATAGGCCTGGAGGTATGTTTTTGGGCCGTTATCACTTGCCTGGACGGATGAATCCCCTGACCAAACGAGGCGCTAGACCAGAGGGTATTGCACTGGTGCTGTACAAGCTGCGGTCCAGCTGCCTTTGGTTGCGGGTTCGTCATCTGTTCAAGTCACCGACTCTGGATCCAGCAAAAAGAGCCCCAGATCATCACGCTTAGTCTCCATGTTTTGGCAGTTGGATGTCACAACCTGAAGGAACCAATCCTTTCGCCGACTCGACGGGCGTACAAAAACGCTGCGTGACTGAACGGAATAATTCAAATTTGATTCATCGTCGTAAGACCTTCTTCCAGTTTTTAGTGTTCACTGGCGGTGATTCATGGCCCAGCAAGCCCTTCTTTTTCTTATTTTGCCAACTTAGCAATGGCTTTCTTAAATGCCACCGACCTGTCAAACTGCAGCTGGACAGTCTTCTCGTCACAGTTGAAACTGAGCATTTTCCTTAACTTCGACCAGTGTTCAGCTGTGCTTGAAGCTGCTGTCCGTGAAGGCCGCCAATCCCACAAGCTGTTGACTCTCAAAACTTGTCTTCTGATTGTGCTGTTGGCTTTGGTCTGCCAGACCTCTTCCTGTCTGAGTGTTCCTCCAGTTTCCAAGTGCTTTTGATGTGAAGGAAACTGGTACTTCACTGACACCTTGGCTTACTTGCACTTATTCTCTCGAAAGAAAGCCTCACTTGTTAAGGGGTTACATGTATGATCTGTCTTCCTTTGTTAATTGTTTTTCTCGGCCATTATGATAGCAATTTTCTCAACCTTCCTGCAGTACATATATTGTCCAAATAATGCCTTCAGAGGGTATGTGGAACCAGTCTGTTCCAAACACTGCTTTATCAGAGGTTTGTAAGCTATTCTACTACATAAAGTTGGACAACCTGATTAGAATTGTTGCATCAACTTCAAGGCTTATTACTTTCCATTGCTGCAGACAGCTGCAGTTGCTAACGCCATTACTTGTTCCGCTGGAAAGGCCTTTTTTAACAACTCTGAAATTTACATTATTTTTCATTTGTTGGGAACCTAATTTTTTTTAAAACCTCTGCAGTTACTGTTAGCTTTTGTACCCACCAATTTCGTTATAACTGGCATTGAACTTGCTTACAATTCAGTAAAAACTGAACTGGGGTGTTCAAAAACTTTTTTTGACCGTTTGGTGTATGTGTGATGTTGGTGTATGTGTTTGATGTATGTTGGTGTGTGTATGTATGTGTTATGTGATGTGTGTGTGTATGTATGTGTGTGTATGTAGTGTGTATGTGAGTGTGTGTGTGTATGTATGTGTGTATGATGTGTATTGATCGTGTGTGTCGGAAAAGCATTCAATCACTTGGATTTGTCGACCACAAAGTGGTCTTCAAATGGGATTTGTCGACCACGATGTGGTCTTCAAATTGGATTTGTCGACCACGAAGAGGTCTTCAAATTGGAGAGCTTCAATTAACGGATTTCAGGGGGGGAAGAGAGAGATGATTAATGGTGGGGTCTTCATTTACGTATAAGCAACAATATGAGCATAATGATAGTAAAACTCTCATGGTGGAGATGATCAGTACCTAGTCATGTCAAGGGGGCTTGACTG
>JAXMNL010000102.1:47002-57141 GCA_035128595.1 Eptatretus atami | reverse complement strand
AACGCTTCTTGTCGTTTAAAGATCTAAGAACCAGTCTGAGGATCTAAAAACCATTGTGGAACCGTGTGAGCAGGGGGTAATGCATCATGGAGGTGACGTTAAGCTGGCAATCTCCTTTGTAATCTCATGGAGATTCAAAAAAAATCTCACAGGCAGTAGACCATGCAGATTAAAGAAGGGCACCACCAAGACCACATCGACCTTGCCGAGTTCAATGGACTATGGAAGCAAAGTAAACGGGAAATGTATGAAATTCCCGCTTCTAATGTTCGTTGTATTTATTGTTGGTTTCACGTTTCTCATTCCGTCTGTGTTGAACTTTCAATTCACTTGCCTGGGGGGGAGCAAAGGAAGGGGGGGGGGGGTCTCAAGTTCACATTGCCATAAAAAATCAAGATATACTGACAATGGCTTGATAAAACAAAGCTGAAAGCGAGAGCGAGAGGAGAGAGGAAGAGAGGAAGAGAGATGAGAGAGAGAGTAGAGAGAGAGAGAAGAGAGAGAGAGAGAGAGAGAGGAGAGAGAAGAAGTAGAGAGAGAGAGAGACAGAGAGAGAGAGAGAGGAGAGAGACAGAGGAGACGAGAGAGAGAGACAAAGAAGAGACAGAGACAGAGCAGAGAGATAAAACGAAAGCATAAACGAGGTGAACAGCTACCATTGATCTGCGTTCCGTACAGGACCGAGGCGTTGTAGCTTCTGCAAGCGACAAGCTGCCCTGAATTCCCCAGGTGGTATTCGTCACACGACGACAGGTCCAGGTCAACGAAGGTTTCGGGCATGAACCATGGTTAATAGATTCCAAGGACCTCATTTGTGATCCAATGGCTAGTCGGCCAGCTCCAGGTGCAGTAGGTGCTCAGACCACTCACCCAGGAGCCGAAAAAAGTACCGCAGTTAGACATTGGGATCGTGTTTTAAACAAAGCCGTGAGACACAAGACGAACTTAAAAACCAACACACATCGACCCACGTTTGCTGCTGTGGTGGAAAATTTATTTTTTAAATCTTAGCTCTGTGGATTTTTTTGCTTGGCTGCGGCCCAATTCAGCCGAATGATTGGTTCAACTTCACAAACAAAGGCTTTTATCCCATAAAATAAATATATTTGCGAAAACTGAGAAGATAAGGATGACAAGACGCAAGGATTGATTTAAACACTTCAATCAACATATTATATTATCATTGTCAACTGGAGCTATTGTCTGTGATTCGTGTTTATATTCCATCGTAATGCAGTGTTAATTGATTTGATGAAGCTGTGAATCCCAAATATGAAAACAAAAAAAAAGCCCCCCCCCCCAATGGGAAAACATGCCTGCAATCAAGGGCCAGAGATATAACTAATCATAGCTCGTGTGATGCTATATATAACGACCGCATGTTCGTGTATTGCTATTAAACTATACCGTAACAACTTTACCAATGCGATGAATGCCGAAAGGTACACTATTGCATAATCATTGTAATTACAAGTCGTTTTGTCACCATAGAGAGTTCACGCAGAGATATGTCAAATATCGACTACCAGAGTCTAGAGAACGTCTTAAAAAAGAGAAGCAGCCCAACACATGCTGAGCACGACAGTCACATTCGCCCAAAGGATGATGGGAGCCCTGTCCTGTGATCGAGCTGTCTCCTTGCAATCAAACCACATTGAGTGGGAAATGATTCCTGTCATGCAAGACCTGTTGACTCGATGTCTCCATGCGCACACAACGATGTATGCGTTCTGCGATAAAGAGAAGAACATCGGTGAATATAGTTGTGTGGATAACATAATGTGTTTGTCCGACCCATGCCCCTCTTCCATACACAAATTATTACTATAAGCTTGGCTTGTGAACAGCACTCTCGAGAGAAGGAAGTTCACAACCTTCTCTTGGTTGCTCGTGAATTTTTTCTTCCGGGTGTCACGTCGTATAGAAGGTCCACTTCTTCGGATTGGAGTTACTGGGTGATCAATGGAGGTACGAGTATCACAAGGACATACGGCGCTTTGTCCTCTGTCAAGGGATGAAAGCTGCCCACCAAGTATTGGGATAGACATTGAAGAACGACTCATTTGAAATCCTTAGGTTGTATGCTGATCCCTCGATGTCCGGAATAATTTGACAGAAATGATTTACATTAATATTTTTTTCACATTCCAACAATGAAGATAGATTATCATGATGATCGGATGTAAAGGCACGGTTGCGAGTGTTTCACGATCTTCTTCTCCATTAATAAGAATCAGGTGGTGTGCGGTGTGTGGTGGGTTGTTTGTGTTGGTGTGTGTTGTGGTGTGTGTTTGTGTGCCGCTGAAAATAAGAAATCAACTCTAGGAAAAACGATGCATTTTCTGGCCATCACGTGCCCGTGCCGCGGTATTTTATTTTTTGCGACAGCGTTTACAATCTTCATTGAAGACTAAATCGAAATAACACAGTTGATCGGTACCAAGCTTATAAAATAGCAGTGGATGAACCGTCAAGAATCGGTGATGGGAAGGAGTGATATTTGTGTGCCGGGTCCGGTGGCGAGGACACGCGCTAGATGAGCAGTCGGCCGTCCCACCGAACACCGGAATTGAAAGGTCTAACCTCGATAACGCCGAAGGCACGTCCCCTAGTGGACCGTGGACGCAATATTTCGACGACGTGGGTAGGTTATTGTCTGATTCCAATTTTCCTAATACCTCACGCCGCCAGACTACCGCGGAACCCACACCCTCGCCGACTTGTGCTGAAACCAGTCCGCTGTTACCGACCGGATCCGCAAACCGACGGGGATTACCGAAACCGCCGACAAATCAACACAATTTACGGCACAAAGCCCACTATTTCTTCAGCCACTCGCACCGGCTGGGTCAATGAAAGAAAACGACAGGCAACGAGCTGAACTTTACAGGGTTTATTTACAATAATCGGAAGGGAGCACAGAGCGATTTTAACCACAATGCAGGAATGTACAAGGAATCACTTAAAAGTTCTCTTCAACGGCACAGACAGACACACACACCCAAAAAGAAATGACCTCGTGGTCTTATCGGCCCTTCAGCCGAGAGGAGGTCAGCTGGGCAAATCTGGCCGGTACCTGCGCCTCGTGCGGTTTCACCGACTCCAACCCACTCAGGTGGACTCGAACCCACGCCCGGAATCCAACGACCCCGAATCCCTGCCTGCCCACGCAATACGATCGACACACAGCCCACACGACCACCGACACCAAGGCACCGAAAAAAGACCGAACCCACGACACACCACCAACCAACCACCCGGCAGACCCAAGACCAAAGACCAAGTCCAAAAAAGCCCGACCTCCCGACACGACCACTTTCTTATCCTCTCCCCCCCCCCCAGATCGGGTGAGTACTCGCCTCGGGCTCGGTCAAGTGTCGCGAATGGGTGTCCTCCCCTCAATGGACAGCGAACATCCATCTGGCCGGGGCGGTTGGCCCTGAGATTGACCTCACCCCCGAGGACAGGCAACTTCCATCTGCCTTGGGCCGGAGTCGCCCTGAGGCGAGGGCCCACCCACTGTCCGTAGCCTGAACACGTGTGGTTACGGCGCGTGGTATGAATAATTGAATGTAGAACTAACTAAAGAAATACATCGCCAGCGCACAACACTTAACACCAAAACAAGGGACGGACCGATAACAAAACACACCATGAAAAACGAACGTGGAACTGGCTGTTGTGTGCAAATGCTGCCAGATCGTACAATAACTGAGAGTTGCCAAACAACACCGTTGCATATGACGTCGAAGACCACCGTCAAGGACTGCTGAGGCAACTGGTAAGATTTGAAGACACCAGAAGGGCCATGACAAATTTAATTGAACTAAAATAAAAACACAGATAACAATTCCTACAGAATGGGCCGCACGGTTCCATGATCACATCCGGGGACCCATGAACACTGTAGAAAACTCTATGTTGATTGGGGTCACCCTGGCGATAAACTGAAGAGGGTAGTAAATATATATCCGCTAAGCAGGATTAACGGTAATTAGCTCGATAAAGTTTGTGGGATGAGCATGAGAAGCGGAAGAGCACGAGGACAGGAGAGGAACTGATCAGATATGAAAGAAGGGAACGGTTCACCCTAACCCAGCTCGATTACAACTTTTCATTCATTTACTCACTTTTTCTCAAGGACCGTCGGACTGAAATTTCCATCGTTTCCAGTCCACGAGAGACGATCGATCGCGTGCAACGGTAGACGATGGCTTCAAGCAGAAGGTCTTCCTCGCAAAGATGAGCCAGAAAGGGCGTCTTGAGTTTCCCAGGTGGTTTTCTACATGAAGGGTAGAAACACATTGCGCAGAGTCGGACGGCTGCCATGAGCGAGGCAGCACAGCTATGGAGTGTCAGAGTGATGATAAAAAATTCGAATATCTTTTGGAGTAAGGCAGCCAACAAAAAAAACTCGATTGATTCATCAGTGCATCTAACTGCACCGAACGTGTCACCGTCCACACTAGTCCAAGGATGTGCATGCAACAACCAAGATCTGAACCAGTAACCACAGTGAACTCATCAAGCTTCCAAACACAATACAGACGTTGAAGCCATTTCATAGTGACGCATCGCTGAAAACCTTCTGAAGTCAAAGAATGAGATGAGTATCCTGGAAACCACTAGTTTTAAAGAGAAAGAAAAGATGACGAGTGGGGTTCACATACTCATCTACGAAGGTAACAAGGATCGAAATATCCATTTATTTTAGAAGGGGAAAGCTTCTCTTCCTCTCTTTGCCTCCTTTTCCTCCATAGTGTTCAACCATATTATCTCCTCTTCCTTCCATCGTGTTGTTCTTCTGAAGCTTCTGACTCAGCAAGTTTTCATTCTGCTCTTCATCGTCATGATGTTCACCGGATACCGCGACAGACAACGCGCCAGTCCATAGCAGAAAAGTGCTCAGGAGCAACTGATCTCCAGACGGAGACGTTCGTCGCAAAACCGGTGGTTGTATCGGTGGGAAAACTGATGTTGGTCGTTCGTGAGAGTGGCCGCAGGGCCGGACCACAGCGTCCGCCCACCTGCATCGTACAGTCACCAAAGTAAACCTTTGAGAGTGTCCTTTTGATTTTACTAATCAATAGACTTGTGTATGAGGTGTGCTCATCGTTGTCACATCATCTCCAATGTATACAAACGGATGTGTAAAAGGACATCATCACATTATTAAATAAATTAACAAATAAGTGAATGAAATCTTGATGTTGCATCAAATTTACACAACGATCCCCTCTATGGTGTGTACAAGTAATGGCTGAGGATGAAGATCTACAGTACAATAGGGGGCTGACAGATGTCTCGACTCCAGAGTACGCCACACTCACCTTCCGCCGTCTCGCCTGGTTGAATCCCGACCCAGTTACAACTGGCATCCGAGTTTCACAGGCAGGGATATTCATCAATGTGTGTCGTCCCTGATGGAAACTAGAAAGCCCATGGTGTCTTTCGTGAAAGAGGAGGCGAGCTATTACCGGAACACCTGGCAAGTTACAAATATCCTGCTAACCCAGCACTAGGCACGCATCAGTGGCCTACATAGCACACCTCTCAGCTATTCGACCCTCACCCACGAGACGGCTTCCGCTGACTCAACGGACAAAACGAAGTATCACAAGGACAATATGCTAAAGAGATACGTTCTACATCTCCATTACTCTACCACTATGCGAGTTGAGTGGCGAAAAACAACACTACCAACACACACTCTACACAATCCACACAAAACACCCCACGCACACCACACATCCACACTCTCCAGGAAAATAAATTCAACAACTCCTTCATTGTTTGATTGAACAAGTGGCAGATGGCACAAGACCAATTGTTCTCGTCCAACGCGACAGGGTACCATTTGTTTGATTCGTATGCACCTCGGCTGCTTTTTGTATAGTGCTGAAACGTGCCGCTGAGCAGTGCCCTGTCCATATCTCGTTTACTCATTTCCGCCTCGCAGAAGGAGCGGCGATCAACACCTGGTGTTATTCAACCGAAATCTTCAGCACACTTAAAACCATTAAGCCAACACTAGGCTTTCTGGGAACTATCCACATGCCGATTAATCTGGAAAGCATTCAATCTCTCGGATTTGTTCAACCAACAAAGTGGTCTCAAATGGATTCGCACCACAAAGGTCTTCAAATGGAATTGTCTCACCAAGTGTCTTCATATGGAACTTCAATTAACGGATTTTCAGAGGGGATTGGGGAATTCCGTGAGGGCAGAGGGATGTCCGGATGAACGTTAGTGGGGAAAGAAGAGACATTTTTAACGACAGGTATTGGACAAAAATGGAAAACATCAATGTAAGTCACTAACAGGTCTTGGGCCAACCAGGGGGCAGTACGCCCATATTTGCCTGTGGTGTAGAGTCCAGACAAGGTCCTGACCCTCTTCAGGAGGATCGGCACCATCTTCACGAGAAAGTCATCAACTTCACCCTAATTGCTGGAGGTGGAAAACCTGTCTCAACGAGTTCCTCAATACCCATCAATCTCGATTGGTTCAGATCTGAGACGAGAAGGCCATGACTTTGCACATCATGTCATGCTCATGCAAACATGGGTATCAACATTGTTCTGCCTGTGATTGGGGGAATTGCTATGAAGACCCCCCCCCTCTCGCTCTTGCCGGCAGAAAAGTAAATCTGCATATGGGGTGAATACACTCAGTATCATTAAGGTTGTGATTGGCATGTGACTCTGTCCTTCTATTGGAATGCCGCCCAACATGCCAGAAAATGCATCCCCCAAATTACAGAATCACAAAGAACTCCTTCACGTTGGCATCAAGCATTTGGCAGAGTGTTAGAGTTTTCTCAGGTAGCACACACGTGTACTGCGGGTCTCGCGCGGTGGAGGGTCTTCACGGTCTGTCGATAGATACCGTGTGGGACTTACGCCCAGTGGAGGCAGTCTTCTGCCTCCACAGTCCCTCCTCAGGCCTTGTTCGTGTCCATTCGTACAGTGGTCGTACCCGCTCCGAGATGGAGACAGCATAATTTGAACCCCCTGGTGGCGATGTATCTGGACAGAGGGTTTGTCCCTCAAGACCACACAGCGGAAAACACATTTCCACCGTGTTCTCCGCTCCACCCTCAGTGCCGCCGGCACCCGACGTAACACATCCAGTCTGTGCCGCTTGTGGCGGGAGACTGCGGCCTCCTTCCAACCCTTTCCTGCCCTGTCCAGTACTGTAGGGAGGTTTGACAACCCACCAGACAAGAATACGCACCTGTACCGCATCCAACACTCCAACGCCCATCCTCCAGAGCATGCATCCTGCTGCGTAAGGCTCCGGGCAGCGGAAGGTGTGGTCCCGTGACCACAAGGTATTCCGTCGAAGAGGTGCAAGTGTCCCTTACATTGTCTGCTGCCACACTGCGAGCAAATTGTTCTTGTACCGACCCAGAGACAGGTGCCCAGCTGTTTGCACTGCGGCATCCTCATCAAAACCTCTGCCAGTCCTCCCAATGATACCCATTATGATATTGAGCACCTGTGCCATCCTCCTTGAACGAAACTCACCTCATATGCAAATTCCGGCCTAACCAGACCATTGATATTACATGGGTCTTCACTTCAACTCTCAAAGCAAACCAATAGCACATCATGACAGCACCTCCATTGTGAAGGAGGCCGTCAGACCCTCTCATGTCAGAGGGGCTTCGACTGCCCATTCAGTCAGACCCATTGACCCGAGCAGTAGTATCCTCACCCAAAAACTCGACAACGTCAAGTGACTGAAAGGACAACCTCAAATCCGTGGGTCGACAGAGATTAACCAGCAAAATCTCACCTTGACTCCAGCACGTCCAAGCAATAGCCTTGCGTCCAAAACCTCACTTGTGAAACGGGTCCTGCTTTCTCAAACTTCAATCGGACGCAGTTATGGCACGCGGCCATCGCCTGCGTCCTGGAGAGGGGCCGGGGACAAAGCTAGAAAGAGGAAGGGAGGGAGTTGGTGTCCAAGATAGCATGAGGCTACTCCTCCGGTGGACAGACTACCAACGTCCAAACAGGAGGAAGGTCGGGGAAAGAAGTGTAAGGAAAGATGACGAAACACAAGACTACCAGAGAAAAAGTAAAAGAAAAACAACCACATGAATCGGAAAAAATAAAGCACGAAGAATAAATACAAAAGGCAACAAGCTACTAAAGAGGGGGAAAAAATCCGCAGAGCGTTTCCTCTGCTAGCATGCCAGCCCCATAATATAGTAACGGTCAGGCCATGCAGCCTTTATACTGACCGCGAAGCATGCTGGGCGTCAGTTGCTATATTATACACATGGCCACCATGTTGTTGGAGTAGCAGTGCTTCATATAACCATTTATCTCCGCAGAGGGTTCCAATTTTGCTCCACTATAATGTAGCATCAAATTATAAAAACCAGTAGATCATCCATTATTCACAATGCTATTGAAATCCGGTTATCATCATGTAAGACAAGTCAGAGATGAAAAATCCCCAAAGCAAACGATAATTGCATGTCCCTTTGGGACTCACTAGCAGTAAAGACTTTTCAGACCCATGGAGAGTTAAACCAAAGGGTCATTTGTTACCTGCACACAGCAGAGTCTCACTTTCATTCCGTGACATGCTAGGTTATTCTCGATAACATTACCAGTGGTACGTCTCTCCAAGACCCGAACTGCTTGGTCGGAAACGGCGACCGTCGGAAAGATTCGAGAAATCCGGCTTTTAAACCACTCGGGATTCCTTGGACAACGTGCGTGCCATCGGAAGTGGCTCCCAACACGTGCCCGGTGTTCTCGCACGGGCCACAGAATGAGCCAACCACGGGACGGGAAAATGTTGTGGATCCGTCAGTTGCTGATGGAATGTTTACTCCATACTGGAGCTCTAGGTCCAAATATGGCCACATGGACAGTCGAATGAGGCCGCTGCGAAGATCTTCAGGTCTTCCACAGTCTGGGTGCATGTCCACCTTGTTCTTGCGGTTCCTTTTGAGCAGGAAGTTCAAGAGCAGGCTCAACAGGCAAGTGATTACTACATGTCGTGAATATAAATCCAATCGCAGTCAGAAGTGGGGGATTTTTTTTTTGGATTCTTTCTTTTTTAGATCACGTGGTCATTTATCAACATACAGTACTCCAAGGTGATACAGACCCCTCACAAATCTATATAATTTAATTTTCAGTGAACTTTAATCAGCTGTGCTAAGCAACAGCTTTGAGTAAGAGGAAGAGTAACATTCTGCAATACTTATGCATGCACAAAACTTGCCATCCATAAAAACATTGCATATATTACCGAATATTCCTGCAACAAGGAGGCAACAAACGTGAGTTCACCCCTGCTATTGTCGGCACAAAAGAAGTCAAGCATGGTAAAACAGCTCCATTTTCATCATCTTTCCTGCCATTTAGTTCAGAGTATAAAGACAAATATGCACCAAGACAATCCACATAATGGCCATGAGCGCGCGCAACATCCGGGTATTCGGTACGGCTTGAAATTCGCATTATCACCATAAGGGTCTCAGTAGATATATCGGTAAGTTCTGTTATTAGCCCAAACCGTTTTTAGGAGGAATATAATGTGATCTCATGCGGGCTGCATTCTTCAGTTAGCCTTTTCTCTTTTGCTGAAGTTATTTTGTGCGAAGAACAAAAACAACATCGCCACAACAACATCTCAACACTATCACCCATCCACTACACCGACGCCCAACAATCACGCCATTTCCACCAAGTACGCCACTTCCACAACTACGCTCCTACGTCTTCGCCACACCATTCAAATGCGAGCACCGTGCGGTTCACGATCTCCGGGACGATGAAAGGATGTCGATGCAACTACAACTCCCGTTAAATATCTTCCCCCTCCAAATGAAAAATCCCTCCGCCCATAACGCGCGCTTTGGCATGGAAGGGATTGACCAGGGGTCAAAAGGTGAAAAAGGGTTGGGATGATCACTGCCCGGCCAATAACTGACTTCCCCGTCCCCCCGGGGAGTGAACACAAGGGACGCCCCTTTTTGGGAAAGCTGCCAAGGAGGTGGAGAAGAAATGGGCGGGGCAAAGGGCTGAGCCGCCCCTACAAAAAGGCGTGGTGTGGTGAGGTGGAGGCTGGAGGCTCTTTGGTACGTAAGCATTGAGCAAGGGTGGCGTGAG
>JAXMNL010000102.1:23614-41567 GCA_035128595.1 Eptatretus atami | reverse complement strand
CGCGCCAAGTTATGATGAGGAGTGGGGAAACACTGCGCGTAAAAGGCCCCCCCCTCTCCGGACGGGGGAGGATCGCCCGGGGAGATGTGTTTCGTCCGGCCCGCAGAGAGAGGTCAGAAGGGCCAGGCGCGACCAACAGTAGAGACGCACGTCGTGGGGAGTACGCGGACTCACCACCACAAAAGGGAACGACTCGCGACTTCTTTCTTTTCGCTTGTCGCTTTTTCGTGCACAAATCTGTGCTCGCCTGCGAGTCACGATAACACAAGAGTAAGATACTGTTAAAGTGTTGCCTCCGCTGCTATGACAGGGCGTATCATCCGGTTTTTCCAACATCTTTCATTATGAGCTTATATTGTCTATTTGTCGACTATATGTGACGTGAAGAGTACGTGCCTTCCGTGCTGGCTCCTGTGTGTGGTGTGAGCAGGTAAGAAATGCATTGAGACTTAGGTTGAGAAGTCTGCTCTCAACAAAAGAGGTGGATGCTTCTGCTTCGCTTTTCCTTTTTTATGATCCTTCTTTTGGGCCGCCCAAATCCCATATTGGGCATTTACGAAAAGCGGATTCGTAAGTAGGGTGTACATACATCCACAGGTAAAAATTACAAATGGGGTCGCAACCCGCGCTCACGAAAAGGGCCGACGATATACTACCGGCTCGTCTTATGGGCACTGTAGGGCGACGGAAGGACACACTAAAGTCGGTTTCTGTGTCCCCAAGGAGTCGCGCCTGTGCGTGGTCAGCCGCAATCGACACCTCGCGCTACGAACACACCAAATATCGCGACGTATTTTACGAGTACGCCACAATCGAAATATAGGCGAAGCAACCAACTAATCACTGCGCGGAAAGTAAGGGGACAATATAGCACGAAATCGATGAGGATGAAAGGGTGAAGAGGCTCCCTACTCCGTTGACTAGCTCCGTCGTGTTCCGAGAGGGTTCACGACGTCGGAGATTGCCGGGTTCCGGTTGTGGGCGGATGGTCGCGCCCCCGCACTTGTGACACATCAGAATAGCCAGATTTCCAGCATATAAGAACGAGAGGAAGGCGCGAGAATTCGCAAACTAAATATTGATTTGGCAGAGGGTACGAAGAGGGGTTCTGAGGAAACCCATAGCGGACTGGCCACTAGGGGACCCGCCTCCAGTAACGTGATATTGCCCAATGTATTACGTAAGAGGGGTTAGGCCACAAAGACCGTCCTAATTTTTATGATGGGTAATTATCGCGCATGAAGCAATAACATCCGGAGAGAATACAGGAATTTTGTATGGGGGTGGCAAACATCGCGCATGTGAGTTCGAGAGACGGACCCAGATATAGCCGAAATCTAATCATGTGCTGTATTGGACAAAGTGAAAATCCTTCTTTTCTTCAGTCCGCGCTGCCCCGAATAAAGATGAAACCCATGACACTGATTATGAGATAAAAAAGATGAATTCACTGAAATAAGAAATAATTTGTAATTGTATAAATAAAAAGAATGGACTCCAGATTGACGAATTTAGACCCGCGTAATAAAAGCAATATAAGTGGAAATGGAAATATAAAGATCACTTGCAACGCATGGCTGATAGTCTTACCTAGCATTTCGGTCTTACAGTTATGTTTACCCCAGACCTTCGAGGGTTCAGTGATTTGTCTATGATGAATTTCTCCAGCGCACCATCGCATGATATGAGTGGAAAGTGAAGTATAATATATATATGTTAGCAAGAATAAATTGGTCGCGGAACACCGAGCACACGAGCAATGCGCGAAATCAGAGCCACCGTGAACTAAGAATACCAGCGGATCGCCTCGCCACCGGCGACAATTCAGTCGTGAACCTTTACTAAAAAGATACCGGTGACCTATTACGCTCGAGAGGGAATCACAAGTCAACGGTGTGTGTCTCGCCGTTCGCACCTCACACAATGTGACAAATCGGCCACATGAAATAAAAAATTGGACGCCGCGTTTGGGATAGGGTTGTTGCGACAAGTACAACTCTTGCGTCCTAAACATTAAAAACACCATAAGAACCGTAAAACAATCAACCGCGGATGTAATAAACACTAAGGTGTTTCCAAAAGACAAGAAAGGAACGCTTTCCCCGGTAAGCAGCATCGCATAGACAGGTCGACTTCGCGAGTAACGAGAGAGACCACATTAACGAGATCCGTCTCCGGCTATCGGCATACGATGCGGTTGGCTCTCGTCGGCCCCGACGGTTCCTGCTTCAAATTATCGGGCGTCCACCCCAACCCAAAGCCAGCCCCTCACCGATTACCCTTCTACGTCAACAAGATGAGACCCCATAAGTCGAAGAAAGGACTTACAGCGCGCGAACGGCGGAGAAATTTCGATCAAGTAGGGCGAGACATTATCATTTATACCACAGTCCACGAAAACGCCCCAATTTCGGACATCACAGCACAAACAGTATAGCAAATTATTTTATTAGCGACAATAGAATAACCCACTATAAAAGAAATGCACATCATTTGATCATATATGAGGAGAGAAGCGAATCGAACTAATAAAGCAACTGATGCGACAATAGTCAAACATCACCAATACGCGAGCGACCCCCATTTTCAAGCGGCACCACTTACACAAAAGACTATCTCCCCTCTCGCCTGGACCTGTGCGCACGACAACAACGTAAAGAAGAAAAATTCAACGACGTTCACTTACAGAAAACACAAAAAAATATGAGTGAAGTCGCGATTCCCTGCGGTATCCAGTCTTGCGACCGTCCGTCATGCCTGCTCCGTCCTTCCCCAAGAAGAGCCATCATCCCACTCCCAGAAATATACCAAATCAGACGTCGCAGAAATCCAACAGCCCAGCTTGAGTTCTTCGTGTCCTCCCTTGGCTGGCTCCCCATCGAAATATGCCCTCACGGACCGTGCACCCGACGAACAGAGAGAAGAGCCCACAGCAAGACCCAGAGAGACCAGACGAGAGAGCACCACCTGACACAATGAGTTACACCAGAAGCGAACCTGCTCCAGAGAGAACGCAGAGACACCTAAACAGCGCAACGGGTTTGTCTCTCTTTATATTTCCCAAACCGCCGCCCCATTACGACACACCGCGTTCTTGGCTCCACATCCTCCTTCGTAGCTCCGCTTCACGAGGAAGGGGAGGCGTTCGCCTCAGTCAATGAAATTCCCCGTGCGGCCGTCCTCTACAAATATTTATTTTTTTTTCTCCGCTGCCAGGCGGGGCGCGCCGAGACGGAAGAATACCGTCTTGTCATCGCGCCTTACCTCCAAATGGGTGAACCACGAGGAAAGAAAAACTAAGAGGACTAAAACCGACGCTTGTCGCTTAAAATAAAAACCAAAAAATATTTCCTTTCTTAGTGCTGTGGGGATTTCCTGCCTTTCCCTTCTCTCTCTCCAGAAACAAATGCTTCGTCAACGATACCGCCCCAACCTGAGAGACAGAGAAAACCGTACGTTACGTGGATCCGCGGCAGGATTGGCGTTCGTTGGTCGGCCAAGTCCGGCCTCTGGACCGTTGTTGTAGTCGGATGGCGTATAGAATGGACGTTGGTTGGGTGGTGGCCGTAAGTTCGATAATCAAAGCTCAAGAAAAGAAAAAATCGCCCCTAACTCAAAGTATCCGGCAGCCTCGTAACGAATCACATTCATTTCCTCTTATAACACATGGGGTTTGGGCCTAACATACCCTATTCTAGTGACGGTTTTCGAAATATCATCAATATCAACCTACCGGGAGCTGAAAGGTGTCCAATGACGAATTTCCACAGCCGTACAAAGATTTATCGTTGGAAACCATGCGCGAGAGGCCCTGTTCCAAGTCAACGGCATTGCGAGTGACGGCCAAAAGAATAGAGAATGAGAAGAGACCCAAGCGAGGGAGACGCCGAGCGTATTGCAACGCATGTAGGTGCCTGAGGAAAGAGACCAATAACTTAATAATTTATTTTAGGCTTGTTATCTATATATTCATAAAGGGTGTATATTAATTATAACCACGACAACCTCTATTATCACCATCATCATCCCCTGAACGGTTCCTCTTAGACATGGCCACTGCAAAGTATCAGGTTGGAGGTTTCATATGGTTTTGAAGTCATCGGAAGACACCACACATCCTGACAAACTATATCTGCCTGACTTGAAATACACACACCCACACACACTCAGTTGATGATCATTATTATGGAACCAACAGAATAGTGATCGTGAGAACGACCGGATGCAACCGTGCCTTACATCCTGATATATATCATGTAATAACCTATATCATCCTTCTACATTTGCTTGGACATGCGGACACAAAAAATTCATTTAAATATCTCCATTATAGTCAATTATTTCACACCGACATCACGAGGAGAGGGCAACGCAATATACACCAAGAGATTATTCAAATGAAGAATCGAGTCTTCAATGGGAAGTGCTTTATCCGCCGTCAGATAACTCTGGGGCGACAGCTTTTGGCATCACTATGCAAGAGGCGACAAAAGGCCCAGGTAATTGAGTCACTGCTGCCCTGGAATCTACTCAGACACGCTCCAATTAGAATATCAACTTCAGTAATTCCAGTTCCAATTAGAGAGCCTTGGTTGAATCCATTTATTCAGGTGAACATGGGAGAAACAAATTACAGAGCAACACTTCACGATGAGCTGTTGTGAGCTTCCTTCTCTGAGTCTGTTCACCAGCCTCGCTTTTAACAGTAAAATTATTTGTGTTAACTGGGAAAGAGGGGCATCGGGTCGGACAAACAACAGTACATAATACTACCCCAACTATATCATCGACTCATATTCCTACCCAGCTTTTATTCGCAGAACACCATGTATGGTGTGTGGCAAGCATCCGGGATCCACCGTCCCCTCAACATAGTGCAAAGCATGAAAAATTCCATCCTCACACTACAATTAGAGAGGTAGGTTTGATGCAAGGATAGCACTGATTCAACAGGACCAGGCGGGATTCACACACCATCAATACCTTCTGTAGGAGCAGTATGAAATGTTTGATAATCGGTGACAAAAGCAAATTGTAGGGCTGCTTCCTCTATTTCAAGGACGTTACCTAAATCGGTTTAGATCATTTAATTATGAATCCTTCATGGTGAAAAAACAACTCATATAATGGATGACCAAAGGACAATTAGTACAAATTCCAAATGCTTTGCAAATTAAAAAGAAACCACCCCTGCTGTTTAATAATCCCCTTTACGAAGCATTAATATAGACTAAACTATTGATACGATAATTGGGTGGTGTGTGGAAATTTTCACAAGAGAACACATACTAGGTCACAACACAGAAGAGATCAGTTATTTTTCGAGTAGTGTGTGTCCAGGTTAGATTCCCTACTGCATTGTACTAGCACGGAGCATTGATGCATCGTGCCCCAAGAGACTGTTGAACTCTTTTGGAGGATCAGTGTTATTCATTTTCTGTCTTTTATTTTAAAACAACATCTCCCTCACCCATCCCTTCTCACACAAACCGCACATCATCATTCACCAAACCTAATCCCTTCTCCTCACAACCGCCCATCCCAATCCTCCTCACTGCTTATTTCCACATTCAACAACGTTCCGCTGTTGAATACGGTTGATTCCAACATCAGAATGTCGCGTGAAACCCGGTGACTTTCCCAAACATGTCCAGTGAAGCCACACGGACTGATATCCCCAACACGCGCCTCGCGCATTGTACCGGCATCACTACGGATCAGGAAGACAAAACAGAGGACAAGCAAGAACAGACAAGAACAGCGCCGGGAGTGAGCAAAGGAGAAGGAAAGAGGAGGAGAAGAGAGAAAGGGAAAAGAGAGGGAAGACTCTCTGAGGACTGTGCCTTAAATCATTAAGGTGACACACGTCAGTTTTGCAAGACTAATTTTGAGCCGTCGGGGCTTCGCATATAATTATAGTATCCTACAACACCCACCAAAATGAGATTAGATTGATGGTTTAACATCCCAAATATTTTTGTTTTTCTTTTTTATGGAAATTTTCCCCTGAAGTTAAATCCGTGGGGCTCGAAAGAGAGCAAAACGAGAGACGCCCTCGCGTTAGTAGTAAGGTCTAGTCTGGAGAAATTAGGGATATTTGCTGGATGGGGATTGGTGGTGGGCGGAGGAGATAAGACGCTTGCCAGAGAAAAGAAGGAGAGAAGTACGAGGAAGAGACATGGAGAAGAGACGTGTGAATGGAAGCCAGAGAACAGATTAGTCCGGATCAGTGGGAAAGAATTGAGCTTGTTCTGAGGTCTGAGCTTGCGAGTCGATTTGGAGTGTGGGAGCAGCAGTTGTGGGATGTTGGTATGACAGGTGGGGTGTGGGGAAACGTCGCGCGAAAGAAAAAGAGCGCTAAATACCCGAAGACAAAGGAGAGAGATGCTTGGCAGGACATTTTACGAAGTTGCCTGCGCTGGGTGTGGTAAGGAAATATGCACATTAGAATGTGGGTGTAGTTGGTAGAGTTTTCTGTGTCTAGGTTGGATGTGGGGGCACGATACGGAAGAGAGGTCCGACCGAACAAGGACGGAATCAGCGCACGTCACCAAGCAGTGGCTCAGGTAGCCGTCGGACTCTCATCTCGGAGGACCACCATTCAAATCACGATCATCACCTCTGGCATCCGAGGAGAGAGACAACAATTATAAATTAAGCTCCGAGTCTCGTTCTTCCTTTCTTTTTCTTGGGTTTTGCATGAAAGCTCTGTTGTGCTGCTTGTCCAAAGTATACAAACTAGTGTAAGGTGCATGTACACTTACGAATTCCGACCGTATCAGCGCTCGCTAGTTCTCTGCATCGTCGTCCCTCTTCACCTCCTCGCGATCAGGCCAAACAATAGCCGCACCGAGGGGTCATGTGCCCTCTGGAGACTTAGGTATTAGAATATAAGTTCACATTGTAGCCAACCGCAAATAAAAACATTTTTTCATAGTTAACTCTTGATTTAACTGCTCGTCGTGTCTCCTTTACTACTCATTACTGCTCAGAGAATACGTTAACAAGGATATGATATAAAGCTGGACAGAAATATAAACTAAGCCTCTCGGGAGTTTGATAAAGAACGTCATCAATCTGGTCGACGGGGGTTGGCGATATAAAACCGCTCGGTCGAATCGCAAACCGGACGAGCTGCGGTCGTCGGCGCGTCTTTCGTGCAGGTTGAAACCCGAAGGAAAAAAGCTCCGTCTGAGGATATAAAAAAAAAAATAAACAAGGCACAATTCTAGAGTCCCGACAAAATTTGGATAGAGAGAGAATATATCTATGGTGTGCGGAGCAATTAATCGAGACGACGAATCCCTGAGCCGCGTGACAGCCCAGCAGCTCTGCAGCTGAGTGATAATGAGGATGTTCTCACGCAGAATATTAATTTCTTCGTAAGCAAGGGGGGTTGACGAGCGTTGATTTCCGGAAGTTCTCACGTCTGATACTCGACGTTGTCTCGTTTTCGGAGTGGAAGGAGAAAGATTGGGGCGGCGCCGCGACACAGAGCACACATGCCGGAGATACGCATCATAAGAGAGACCAGGCGCGGTCCGCACGCCGGAGTGCGGGAAATCAAATACCACAGTATGTGTGTCAGCATATTACTTATAAGTTTGCAATATAGTAACACACTTCAAAAACAAATGTTAATTTGGGCCGGAATAAGTTCCCCCCCCGAGAGCTAGTTTAAGAAGATAAGGACAATTATTTCCTTAACAGAGCCTTGATAGCAAATGACAACGGATCGGGACTCGATGGTTTGCAATTTTAAGGCACGCACGCAAGCTTCATATCAATCAACGCCTACCTTTTCATCCTTCCGCTATCACATTCTACATGAGAGAAAAAATTAATACCTGGAATCGACAGAACACATTACTCAAACACCAAGATAGAAAAAAGCATTTGTGGGTCCGATGACTCTTTAATCATAGTCATTGTCTATCGTCTCATTTTCGCAATAATACTTTTATGTTATGGTGATAGATGCCCCAAACGCCCCTTCTGTTTTTTGTGAAGTTAATTGATATTTCCAGAGTTGAGAAATTGTCGGTCAAATATTAGGGAACCACGTCAGCAAGTCAAAAACAAGCACCAGAAGCTAAAGCCATAATAATATAAATTTTCCACCACAGCAGTATGCCAATACCGTGGGTCGATGCGTTGTGTGTTGGTTTTCGTAAAGTGTCTTGTCTCTAACATTTTTTAAGCTTTGTTAGAAATATAAGAAAACAACGATCCAATTGTCTTCAAACTAGCGGAATACTGGTCAACTTCTTACGCGCTCCTGGTGCGGCTCTCCTGGTCTGACCAACCACTGACAATGCATCATCCTTGAGCTGGCTGAATCTATGCCCAAATTGGTGAGAGGTAAAACACATTACCAGTCCCGTATAAGGAAGAGCTGTGGCGAAAATAAAGCTACTGAGCCCAAAGCGCAAACAGAACCTTGCTGCCCATCTGGACTGTTCGGGCAGTGATGCAATCGGAATAACGCACCTGGGAGAGTTTCAGGGGCAGGCGTTCTTGTCTGCATGAGTGCTACTATACTGCCATCGTCCACTGATACAAAGAAAAGCAGTATCAAAATGTAAGAACTCTATTAGTATAGTTTCTTCCACTGATTACGACTTTTACTCCCCTCTTCTCCCTCTCTCTTCTCTCTCTCTTGCAGCTTTGGTCCAACCTTCAATAACCATCGAGCTACACCCCAAAAATCCCCCGTCCTCTGATTTAAGTATTACTTTAAATTAAGGCTAATTCTGTAAATCGAGACCCCCCCCCCCCCCCTCCACTCTTTTCCTTCGCCTAGAACCAGTGACAAAGATGAAGTGGAACAGCGTTCCACATCCTACAGACCCCACATGAGATAACGTTTTGTAATAGCCCTAACTAATATTAGAAGAACGAATACCACCCCTTAGAAGCGAGGGAATATCCTCCCCCTACCACTTCCCCCCGTCTTACCTCTCCTCCATATCCATTGAAACCCCTCCGCGCGCGCGTCCCAGGTCTGATGTTGCGCACTCCTTGGTTCCGGATGACAACTTTACTTTAATCTGCATTCCTTAATTTTGGGGCCCAAAGTGAACAATGCCTGTTGCAAGCACCTCTCTTTTCTTACTGAACTCCATAGCATTCTACCTATATAGGAGTATTCTCTAGCTTAAAGACCCACGTCCCTCATCTTCGATTGATGCACTTACCCCGTGAATGCTTACTGAACGAGATATCCACTGATTGGTGGTGCTTACGATCCCTCAAGACTGACTCTAAGATCATTTAACGAAAAAGAAGCTCGTCTGGAGACTCTGTGGAATAAGTCCACTGATATGAGCCCTCCTCTCTCTCATTGTTGCTTCGGTGATTGGTGCAAGCGGCCAGCCATTCTCTTCACCCACAGTGTTCCAGGAGCACATCAGTACTACCCCCAACCAAATCTTGGGTGTCAAGACCGAGCACGTCTCCTGTCCGATCACCTTGTCCAGGTGACCAAAACCCCCCGAGTTGAGGCATCTCATATCCTCGGAGATTCTGTTCTGAGAGGGCCCTACGCGTGCACTCTCTTTGGGTTGGACACAGACTACCGCAGCAGGTCTTTTTTCACAGTCAATCCCCATAACAGCCGGTCCCCACAATCAAATGATGTGAGAGACAGAACCGCGCTTCCCTTCTCTTTCCAGCTTGGGTGTAGTGGAGAATATTAAATACTGATTTAAGTTTCGTATATTTTGTTTCCCGTCACATTTTAAACTAGTAGCAAAAGTCATAAATAGTGTCCGTATATGTATCAAAGCAATGACCTAAACATTCTCACCCTATTCCCCTTGTCTTTTTGACCACTTTTCCCAGAGTCGGCAGTGGGGACGAAAAATGATTTGTTTCCCCCCCGAGCTACATCGTTGTGCCACTGTCGTCGACTCACAGACTACCATTCTTGCGTAGGATCTGCGCACACCCCATCCCCAAACGCTCTATTAGGACGGAAATGTGAGTAGATCGGACGGACGGACAGAACACCACAGAGCCTGAGTTCCACATTCCCAACGGGCGCTTCTTTTCTAAAAAGCTGGAGATAATAAACAACGGAGAATTATAAAATTTTATATTCTAAAGACTACGCTGACCGAAATAAGAAAGGAGAACGACTGAGCGTACTGTTTTGTCATGACACTGCCACTGATAGCACCTCTCCTGCTGGGAATTTGAGTTTGAAGTATTGGAATGTACCACTGTTAATAGAAGCTTCGCAGTAAACAATTACAATTCCACCTGCAGCAATATGTAGAACGCCAGACATGTATACACACCACCCAATTACTTCCTCTAACCTTCAGGCTCGCCTACATCAAACCGGTTCTACTCACCTTCGAACCTTAAAACACACTGAGCCAAACAACACTATCCGCATCAGAGCACTCGATATAGTTGGAGAGATTTACCATAACAGGGAGACGACGGAAAGCGTCGGCATTTCAGGATCACACCTCGACATCCTTTGGTAGAAAAAATTCCTATCCCGCCGCCTGCTCACACCGAAGAGAAAAAATAAATATGGAGTATCATGGCTGAGAAAATACAGTGACAACACACCTTTTAAATGCTAAAGAAAAGTTTTCGTAGAGAGTATGTATATAAGAGGAGAAACGCGATGATAAATTTGTGACATAAGAATATTTTAAGAGTGTTCGCATAGTAGTTTTTTGGGTTTTTTTTTGCCCTTGAAAAATGGGAAAAGGCTTTTGTATCTGGGTTACCTAATTTATGGTAAATTTTAAACCTCCATTCCTGTTTTTTTTAACCATGAAAAAAAAAAAATTTGTTTCTCCTTTTTATGGGAAGGAAAGCAATGGGGAAAAAAGTTCTTTTAAAAAGAAAAACATACCTAACCCAAGGGTTTCCCCTAAAGAACCAAAATAAAAAGCTTTTAAAAAAATGTTTTTTTTTAATAAATAAATTTAATTCTTAATTTGTTCCAACATCTATTGCCTTTTTTTCTTCCGTTCATTTGCTTTCCCCCCCCCTGAATTTATTGTTTTGCATAATTTTTCCTCCCCTCTTCCGGTGGGGGAATTTGGGGGGTGGGGAAATTTGGGAGTTGAACCCTTTTAATTGTTTCCCTCTCTCTCTATCCTAAACTTTTTGAAACTCCTCCCTCTTTGGTCCATTTTTTCCATTCCCAATCGCCTTACGGAAGGGTATATTTTTTGGGTTTTCTTTTCATTAAAAAAAATTTTTCTCCTTTTTTCCCCCTCCCCAACCTCCCCCAAAATGTAATAGCTTTATACCTTTTTTGGCTTTCAACATGGGGAAAACTTTTGGGTTTCTTATTACCTTTTAACAAAATTACCCCACCTGCCCCTTATGTTTGAAACCCCATTTCCATGAAAAAAAAAATGGGTGAAAAATCCCCCCGGAACCTTGGTAATTTACCCCAAAACAAATCCCAAGTAGAGAAAGTTTTTCCCGAAATTCCGAAGAAAAACACCAGGGAATAAGGAAGTTTTATGGGGGGGGATTTTTTTGGGAAAACAATTGGGGGGGAAAGAGGGGGTTGTTTATTTGAAGAATGAAAAATTTATCCCAAAATAAATTCAAGCCCCGCTCGAAAAGGGTCCCACCTCTTTAATTGGCATCCGCGCAAGGGTAAGGGGGTTTTGAAGTAAAATCAAAATGCATCGCCTCCCTCCCGAAATTGGTTTTACCCGACCGATCAGGCCCCTTGTTTTTTGGAATGACCCCTTTTTTTCGCCTAACCCCACCGGTATGCTCCAATTTTTGGGGACCCTTGAAAAATCGATATTTGGTTTTCTTTTTGTTCTCTTGCACCCAACAAAATTCACCCTGTTATTTTTTTTAATCGCAAAATTCCTGCCCCCAAGGAGATAGTGAAAAAAGTTTAAAAAAATATCCCTCCCTTGCCCCCTGGAAACGAGGGCATGGGTGAGGAGAACCACAAGGGTTTTTATAAAAATTGTGAAATTTGCCCGCCCCCCCCGTCTTACACCATTGTTTTTTCAAGTTTAATGCAGGGGGCTTTAAACGTCCGTAAAAGGGAAAACAAGGAGGCAAAAGATTGAATTTTGTTTGGAAAAAAAAAATTTTTTTTTCCCTTTTGTTTTTTTCTTCTAGGCAAATTTGTTGGGGGGGGGGCAAAATTAATTACAAAATATCCTGAAAAAAATTTGGTTTTTTTTCTTTGGCCCCCTTCCCCCCCCGGGGGCTTGGTGGGCCCCCCCCCCCCCTCCCCTCAAATTTTTTTGGCTGGAATTAAGGGGGGTAAAAAATTGAAGAAAAAATTTAGAGTAACCGTTTTACTAGAAAAGGACACTATTTGCAAGGTAAAATGAAATTAGATTGGAATAAACCCTTAAAATCCGGCCAAGGAAAAAAGTTGGGGGGGAAAAAGGTGGGAAGGTTGGCCTTTTGGGGAACAGAAAAAAAAAATTTTTTTGGGAACCCCCAACAGGGGAATAAAATGAAAAAAAGAGAAAAAGGGGGGGGGGGAAAATGAAAAAATAAAAACAATTTGTGGGGAAAAGTTTGGGGAAGCAAAAAAAAAAAATTGGGAAAGTGAAGGAAATTTTGTTGAAAGGTTTTAAGGAACAAAAAACAGGAAACTGGGGTTTGTTCCTTGGATTGGGTTTTAAACTTTTTAAAGAAAAAAAAAAAAAATAAAAAAAAAACATTTTTGTTTTATTAAAAAAAATTTTTGGAATCACGTGAGGGTAAAGCCCTTCGTTGGGAAGAGAGCGAGAAAACACCAAAAGAAACCGGAAAATTCAGAAGGGAAAAAACGCCAAGATAAAAAAAGAAACGAAAGGAAACAGAGAAAAGGAAAAAAAGGAAAGGAAGGGGGGGAAAAATGCCAAACAGCAAAGGAAAAAATTGAAAAAAAAGGATTAAAAATAGAGGAAGAACCCGACAAAAAGGATTTGTTTGGGTAAAGAAGAAAGGGGGTTTAATTGGAGAAAAATAGCGCAGCCCCAGTGGGGGTGGGCGAACCAGAAGGAAAAAAAAAAAATGGGAAATTTTTAACCAGAAAAGCAAACCACTCAAGCAAATGAAAGAAAAACCTTATTGAAAATTTTGTTGGGTTTAGGGTTTTTGGTGGGAGTGAAGTTGGGGATGGTGGCAGGGGGGGTTGGTCTTAACAAGGGGTTTAAAAATAATAAAAAAAAAAAAAAAAGAAATTCAATGGGTTAATTTTTAATGGGGATGGGCGGGGAATTGGGGATTGAAGATGTTGGGAGGGGGGGGGGTTTTGAACAAAGTTTGGGTTTTTTTCCCCTTGAAAACCAGGAAAGGGAATAAAATGAGATTTGGAAAAAGAGAAAAAATGTTTGGAAAAAGTCCCCGGTTTTTATGAATTTCCACAAGTTGGGGGGGGAAAATACAAGAAAAAAATGAAATAAAAAAGTGGGAGGTTTAAAAAACGCAAAGTGGAAAATTACCTGGAAAAAATTATTAATTAAGGGTGCCCATTTTTTTCCAGAACCAAGAAAGGGTTGCCTGGTTTTGGGAACCCCTTTAATGGTGTTGGCCCCCTGGAGGATAGAACTCCAGGGATAAGGGGGGAAAAAGTTTGGGGGGGGATAGGGGGCCAAAGCAACAAGTAGAAGGGGGCCCAAAGGGTTGCCAAGAATCCCCAGGAAAAATTGGACAAAAAGGGGCGTTTTGGGTTTTTAATAAGAAGACAACCCAAAACCGGGCCTTTTTGTTTTTCCCCTGGGAAAAAAATGGCAGTTTTTGGAAAATAAGGCCCCGTCCCACCCAAGAAACTCAAGCCTATCCCATCCCGGGGAGGAAATAACCAAAGACATAATTGAAAAAAAGGAACCTTTTGGTTATATTCCCCCCAATGGGCCCCCGTTGAACCTGAGCCAAGGGTATTTGAAAGGCCCAAGCTTAAAAGGAAAGGGGGGGAAAGAAAAGCAAGTTAAAACATCCAACAACATCAAGGCCCGCCTTGCCCAAAAGATGAAGAATGCCTTTTGGGGGTAATAAAGGTTGGACGAAATAAATAAGGGGGGTTTTCAAGGTGGTGGGCCCAAAAAAAGGGGAACTCTCTCCTATTGGTGGGTACTTGGGATGCCCCCAGCAAAAGAAGAAAAAAAAAAAATGGGCCAACTTTTTAAACGGTCTTAGGGCCTTGGGGCCCCCCCCTTTTGGGAAGGCCGCAAAACCTTTTTTGAAAATGTGTTTTTTGGGGGTTTGGGTCTTCCAAGAAAAAAATATCAATCCCCCCCCCCCCTTTTAATATTCTTGGGGCCCTCTTTTTTTTTGGGTTTAACTTTTTTTTCTTACTTCCCCCCCCTTCCCTACATTCCCCCCCAAAAAACCCCACTCACTTCTTTTTTATTTTAAATCTTTCATTAACTCAACTCCCTGGGCACTCCTCCCCAATCCTATTGGTTGGTTTTAACTTTTTTCCCTTTTTTTCTCCTCCCCTGGGCCCCCTTCCCCCCCCCCGGCCAGGCTTCTTCTACAACCCCCAATGCCCAAGTTTGGGCGCCTTTCCTCATTTTCCCCGCCTCCCTTTTTCTTTTCCCCTCCCCCTGTTCCCCCTCTTAAACTGGATTTTGGGCTGCCTGTTGAGCCAGACTCCCATTGGTGGGGGGGACAACAGGGGGGCCCTAACCAAAACCCGTTTAATTGCAGACAACTTTAACTGGGGGGTTTTTTAACCCAGATTATTTGGCGAGGTATTTTGCTTCCCTCGATCACTAAATCCTTTCCCAAAACCCAAGCATTTTTTTGCACAAGCTTGCAAAAAATTTTTTTCTGGTCCCAAGTTATTTTGTTTGGGATTATCGGTGGAATTGTTTATTCCTGGCGGTTTTAAATTTTTTTTTCCACACAAAAAGGTTTAAAACAAATTTCTTTTTCTGGAATTTGTTGAATAAATTAAAATAATAAAGTTTTTTTAAAAAGCTTCCAAAACCCTTGGGGAAACCCTTTTTTAGTCCCCATGAGCTTTAAATGCCGATTTTCAAGCCCCATGGGGTCCCCCCCTGGAAAGGGGGGGTTTGGGAAAAAATGATGGGGAAAGTTTCCCCCCCCGTCCACTTCCAAACACCTTTTCCCAGACATTATGCCCCGCTTTTGGAAACAACCACAAAACATTTTGGAAAGAAAATTTAAAACCCTTACGGGCCCCACAAAGCGATTTCCATTATTAGGTTTTGGATTTTGCCGCCTTTAAAAACGAGGGGGTGGTAAATTGGACCCGCCGGAAAAAAAATCCAAAACATCGAATGGGGTCCTTCCAATTTAGGGAGGAAACTTTGGGGGATGAAAGTGTTTGAAAGGGTTCACCCCCCAAGAAATTAAAGGGTTTAGTTGGCCCAGCACAACCCACTCTCTCTCCCGAAAACCACAACACAACAATTCAATGAAAGACTTTTAACCACCAAAACCTTTTCATCCAACCCAATGAGGGAAAATGGTTATAAAAAGTTTGGGGTTTTCAGGATTTTAAAAAAAAAAAAAATTTCATGGGTCCCCTTTGGGGAAAATATTCTTCCTTTTGCAGGAAAAAAAAGGGTAATTTTTTTTATGAGTGGCCACGTAATTTAATGCCCCCTGATCAAGGGGTTGGAGGCGCTTTTTCAGGAAAACAATTGCACCGGTTTTCCCTTTTGGTTTCTTTTGGGGTTTTTTTAAATCAGGTTTTCCCCCCCTTAATGGTATTTTGGAATTTTCGGAAATTTTTGGCTTTTGGCCCCAAAAAGCCAAAGGCAAACTGGGCTTTGTTGGTTTTTGGGGCCCAAACACCCGACCTCCCCGAATCCTGGGAAAAAAAAAAAGCTGGTTTGGCCCCCACCTTTTCGTAAAACAGAAAGGAAAACTTTTACTCCGCACAGACGTGGGGGGGAAAATGGTGGCTTTTTAACATTTAATGAACACCGGTTCTCACTCTTCTTTTAAACCCTCCATGCCCACCCTTTTACCCACAGCCTAAAATTTTTCCCCCTTTTAAAATTTGTTCACCCCGAGGGTCGAGGCCCCTTTCAATTAGAAAGGTTTGGTTCTAACATTAAAACAGAAAAAACCAGAAAAATTTTTGGTTTTGGGGGGGGAATTTTAATTCATTCCAAAATTTCCTTTCCCCCAAAAACTTTCTTTTAAATCTCTTTACCTCTGGTTTTCAAACTTTATTACTTTTTTGCCAAAAAACTAAAACCCAGAGAACCCATTTTAAATCTAAAAAAATATGGAAATAAAGCATGTAAAAGGCCCTCCCCTAAATTTTTTTTTTTGGGTTTTCCTTTTAACAAGGTTTTAAGGACAAATTCCGAAAGGGAAACAGAATTTATTTTTACTTAAATCCAAAATCTTTTATTCTTGCCGTGGGGTTTCCCCATTTTTTTTTTTAATTTCCCATCACAATTAGACCCCCACCGCGGTTTTCCCCCCAACCAAAACCTTCCCCCCCTTCCAAACGCTCCAAAAAATGTTTAGTTTTTTGATTTGGTTTGTTTCGCCATTCCACGAATAGAACTGCATCCTTTTTTGGGCTGAACTTAAAACCCATGGGCCCTTTCAACAGCGGTCTTTGTTGAAGAAAAGAAAAACCCGCTCGAACTTGAAAAAGAAAAAATTGTTCATCCCCAAAGGTTTTGGGTTTTTAATATGACAAAGGAATAAAAAAATGGGGAAAAGGATGGAACAAAAAAATTCTATGAACAGTTCAGAACCGGGTGAATACCCCCCAAACTTTTTTGCTTTGGTTGGTACACCCAAATTTTGGAACCCCCCTTCACCCCTTTTTTTAACTTCATTAGAAAGGAACCGAATGGTTTTGTGCACCCCAAAACCCCCCCCCCCCTTGGTCATCTTCCAGCCAAAAATACTTCACAAAAGCAACTTGATGCGTCCCGTTTTGCTTGCCCCCCCCCCCCATCGTTGTCCTCCCCCCCTTTCTTTTTTAATTTAAATGCAAGCACTTGTGGGGACCCGTTTTCCCCCAGTGGGGGTCCCCACATAATTCATGAAAAAAAAAACTTAAAATATCCATTTGGGGGCCCAAAACAGGAAAAGAAAACCCAATCCCCCCCGTGGGAAACACCCCTTTTTTTTGCGTTTTTCCCCAAAACTTTAAATATTGATAATTTTTGAGCGGGGCCGGCCCGAGGGGTGTTCGGGGGTTGGAAATAAGAACCCCGAAAAAAACCACTAAGGTGGGGGGAAAACTCGTTCGAACATACCCCCCACCAAGAACTCCCCCCGGAATTGGTGGCCGTACCGCTTCAACCGGATAAATATCCCCGGAAAATGGAACAAGCCGGGGGCGGGGGGTTTTTTCCACCCCGCTTTTAAAACCCGAACCGTATGGGGCAAAAACCGCCCCGCAGAAAAAAACTTTCCCCAAAAATGCTGCCCCCCGTGATCCCCTAGGGGTTCCTCCCTGGTTCCCCCCTAAGAAATCAAGGGTTTTTTAACCCATAATTAACCACGCCGGTTCAGTATTAAACCCACCCGGGGGAACCACGCCCCCTCCGGGGTACCCCTTTCCCCCTTTGAGTCCCCCGAAACCCGGAATTTCAAATCCCCCCTACCAACTAACCCCCTTTCTGCCGCGTCTCCCGTCCGTGCCTTCGTGACAGGGCCGCTCGCCAAGCCACGGGCGCAGGACCTCTTCCCTTGACAAGACCAGCAGACCGGAAGCCTCGCAAACCAGACTCTCGAGCCAACTCGACCAACCGAAGACCAACCCTCGACCAACCAACGACCAAAAAAACCCCCCAAAAAACCAAGGTCCGTCCTGTCCGCCTTTTGTAGCGCGGGGCTCCGCCCTTCGTTCCGCCCCGTTTTCGGCTCCACCTTCCTTCGAGAAGGTTCCCGAAAAGGGGCGTTCCCTCACGCTCTCCCCGGGCGTCTTGCCCGTTCCGCCTTTCCTACCACCCGCCCACCGTGCCGCGGCGGCCGGCGGACGTCAGTTCCTTTGGCTCCCGGGCCA
>JAXMNL010000101.1:161756-171991 GCA_035128595.1 Eptatretus atami | reverse complement strand
TGTACCACGCCACAGGTCGACTCCCGACACAAACCGCTTAAGCGGCTGTTCCGCTGCTACAGGGATAACGAGCGGAGTTATCGTCGGCCTCGACGGTTCCAATTAATTATCGGGCGTATCACGCCACTACGCAACCTTTTACGCCGAGCAAGATGGAGATTCAACAAAGGAAAGGACGCAGCGAAACGGGGAACAATTCACACAAGCACGTTAATTCACAAACAGGTAAAGCACACATACAGCCATACAGTATCACAAATGCACATATAGCAGTTAAACATAGAAACAATGCAGATTTACACCGACAAGACGACACATGCAACACTTTATAACAGTTCTACTTCCCAAGACAGGGCACCTCCCACAGTCATTTGCCCAAAAACCCAAAGAAAAAAAGTGGCGACTTCCCTGGGCTGGCTGAGTGAGGTCCCTCTCCGCGACCGTCAGCGTGGCCGCGCCTGGTCCCGACCTCTCTCTCGGCCGGCGAACCTCTCCCGCACTTCTCCGGGACGCGCAGGTCCACCTTGCAACCGGCCGCGCGTTCCCTCCGTGCCTCCTTCACAGGAAGCCTCGAAGACCACTTAACTTACTCAAACCAGCCCCGAGACAATAACAACAACTACCCTGAGACCAACCAAAGACGAGACGCTTCAAGGTCGCGCCTGTCCGCCTTTTGTGCGCGGCGCTCCGCCCTCACTCGCCCCCTTTTTGGCCCCGCCTCCCTTCGACTTCTTGGAGAAGCTTCTCGAAGGGCGTGCCTTGCGCTTTCCCTCCACCCCGCACCGTGCGGGCCGGGGATCAGTTTTGGTCCGGGCCAGAGGAATTATCCCCCAAAAAGAGGCCCCCACCCTTTCTCACCTTTGAACCCCGGCTTGGATCGCACTTCCCCCACACGAGCGCGGAGAATTTACACCGGGAGAACAAGGCGGGAAAACCTGCGCATCCCCGTTGCGCTTTATGTCCCTCCGCGCAGATCGTACCGCACGGAGCCTGTTGAATGGCGAGGTGCGAAGATGCAGTTAGCGTAGATGGTGGAGGTGGCGTGGTTGCAGTGTGGTTGGCGCTGTGGTGGGATGGTTGTTTGTGAACGTGTTGGTTCAAAAAATAAAGAAGAACAGAAAACGACTGACTCAAAGCGTCACAGCCTGAATGAATCACATTATTCCCTCTAAACAACGGGTTTGGGGCTAACTACACATTACTTCGAAATACTCACTACGGACCTGAATGTGGTTTTGCGAATTTTGACACCGTAACACTATTGTTCTTACACATAAGAATGAGTGTATTTCAATTAAAGATGGCTTATGCTGATGTTGATAACTGACAAATTTAGATTTAATTAGAATGTTAAATAATGAAAAAATTATAAAGTTCAGAAAACGTAAGGCCTTTTAGAAATTTCAAAAGAATTTATTGTTTCCTGTTGTAAAAAAAATTATTTTGGATACAGGAATAACAAGAAATCCTGATGAATATATGTATGATATTCTATGGGTGTAGCGATTCAAGGATAGTAAGGGACGAGGAAGTTGAAAGAGAGAGAAGAGGAGTAAAAGAGAGAGAGAGAAGGAGGCGAGGAGAGAAAAGAAGAGGAAAGGAGAAGGAAGGAGAAGGAGAAGAGAGAGAGAGAGGAGAAGGAGAGAGAGAAGAGAGAGAAGGAGGAGAGGAGAAAGACGAACTGATAAATTATGAAATATGGAAACCAGTGAGATTAGAAAAAGATTGTGTATTACAGAAGATAACTCAACCCACTGAGAGGAAAACACCAAGAATGACAAGTCATTAGCAGTATTTTCGACAGACGTTGACATCGTTTCATGGAGAGGATATTGATGTTAATTAAAGTTTTTTATTTTTCTAAAAAATGGAGGAGAGAGTGAAGCATTTCTAATGATCTTTATGTTTTAAAAATGAAGATTCAATGTGCATGTTGGAAACTAAAAAGGTTGCACTCTGTCGGAT
Organism: Eptatretus atami; assembly: GCA_035128595.1. Classification (NCBI taxonomy): domain Eukaryota; kingdom Metazoa; phylum Chordata; class Myxini; order Myxiniformes; family Myxinidae; genus Eptatretus; species Eptatretus atami. Next base: position 170,026 of record JAXMNL010000101.1, on the reverse strand, counting down.
TTTTCTCATAAATAATGAGTTATTGTCTTAAATGTAAAAAGAAAACTATACTAAAAAATATCTCATATTTTTAAAAGTAAAAATAACAGGGTTATACAAAAAGGTTATATGTTCGTGTGTGTTCAAAAAAAAATCATTATCTCCCAAACACAAACTCGGAGGAGATACAAAAGTTTTTATCAGGAAGTAAATTTACAACTACGGAAATTACGGCGAATTACATTCTACCAGGGTATTCTTTCTGTGGTCCAGGCACAAACTTGGTAAAGATTAGATGAGGCAGACAATTCCTAAACCATGGAGCAACCCATCAATAGGTTGATGAGTGGCATGAGGCCCATATTGTTATGGAATACCACACGTTGGAAGAAAAGCATGAAGCCGATAGAATGTTGTAATAATTTGTCTCTTGATACAAAATCAACTTGAGAGAAAGTTGATCGGTTCATCGGAAGAATTGATCAGTGCTAACTTGAAAACTTGACTTGGAAATTCAAAAAAAACTCATAGCTCTAATGATGTCATTAAGATTGCAGAGCAATTAGCTGATGAATTACATAAACCAATATCACAAGTTTCAGAGAAGGAAGTTTTTCCAAGGAATAGATTTATATCTGGTCCGCTGATTGATTGAACTCATAATGTAAGGGTACAAGTATGCTTTATCCGTTATTGATTTGAGGAGTAGTAACGCATGTTGTCCCTTTAAAAACAAAACAAAACAAACTCTTATGTTAGCTTTCAACGATATTTAATAAAAGTAGAGAAACCTAAAAATTGTGGACTTGATGAGGGTAGAGAGTTTTACAACAAGACATTTATGAATTTTCTAAAAAATACAGTATTACATTATACAGTACCTTTATGAAGGAAGGCCTTGTTTTTAATGTTTTAATCGACCTTAAAAGAGAGACTTATATAAAAAATTCACACAACTCGGTTCACAACAATGGCGTCATCTTTTATTTCAGGATATGTGGATAAGCTATAATGACACGATTCACACGTCAACAAAAATATGAAACCATCAGAAACATTTACAAAAAATTAAAATATGAAAAAGAGATTAATGTCAGATAAACCATAAGCTAAATGTGATATCGTAAGATATATAGGTTAAATCTCATTTTGAAAAAGTATATAAACGATGGACGAACAACTTTTAAAAATGTTTATGTATAGATACGCGTTCTTGGACTTATAAGAATATGATTTGGAAGGGGAAGGGATTTTACGTCATTTTAATTCACAGCGAATTACAAAAGACAAAACTAAGCAGATAATCCAATGGGAGCAATGGGTTGTCCCTTCACTCCCTCCTACTATACGCCTTTGTGGACACTAGAGGCAAGTCCGAGGTGTTATAACAGTATATAATGTGTGTCAAGGGGGGACGTTCTTAGATCTGTGAACCCCAAACCACAAATCCTCAACTGAATAGTCAAGGTTAACTTGTTTTGTGATGTGTGTGTGTGGTTTGTGTGTGTGTGTGTGTGTGGTGTGTGTGTATGCAGTGCGTGTGTGTAGTGTGTGCGTGTGTGTGTGTATGTATGTATGTGTGTGGTATGCGTGTGTGGTGTGTGCGTGTGTGTAGTGTATGATGTATGCTGTGATGCGTGGTGTGTGTGTGCGTGTGTGTGTGTGTGTGTGTGTGTGCAATGGGAGACAATGGTTGCGCTTCACTCCCTCCTACTATACACCGTGTGGACACTCGAGGGCCAAGTCCGGGTGTTAACAGTATATAATGTGTCAAGGGACGTTCTTAGATCTGTGAACCCCAAACACAGAATCCTCAACTGAAATAGTCAAGGCTTAACTTTTGTTTGTTGATGTGTGTGATGTGTGTGTGCGTTGTGTGTGTGTGTGTGCGTTGTGTGTATGCGTGTGTGTTGCGTGTGTGTGTGTGGTGTATGGGTGTGGTATGCGTGCGTGTGTATGTTGTGTGTGTGCGTGTGTGTGTGTGTATTGCGTGGTGTGCTGCGTGTGTGTTGCGTGTGTGTGTGTGTATGCGTGTTGTGCTGTGCGTGTGTGTGTTGTGGTATGCGTGTGTGTGTGGTGTGTGTGTGTGTGTGTGTGTGTGTGTGTGTGTGTGTGTGTGTGTCCCAACCCTCACATTCAAATCTCAACCCCAACCCTCACATTCAAATCTCAACCCAACTCAATCCTCGCCCACACAATGTTCTTTTCAAAATGAGATTCCACCTATATATATTTTTTACGTTTTTTTTTCTCTTCTTCCAATTCTGTCTTTTAAGGCTTTCAGGTTGATGACCTAGAAAGGGGATCAGCCTGCATTTCTTCCCAGAAACTAACAATAATATTTTTTGTTTTTTTTCTTTTTTCAATTCTGTCTTTTAAAGCTTTCAGTTTTGTGACGTAGAAGAGGGAGTAAGCCTGCACTTTCTTCCCAGACTTTTCTTGATCTTGCTTCCATCAAGCACCATCCGACAAAGAACTACATCGATAGGTTTAGTCCAAAGAGTGATAGCATTTCAAGTCTCCAAATAAACCCAACTTTCCAAGTCTTCAAGTATACCCACATTCCTGTTGAGTTTCCAAGTATGTATCACATTGTGAGTTATCAAGCCAGAACCCACATTTCAAGTCTCCAAAATAAAACCAATTACAAAGCTCTAGGATACTAATTTCCTGATTTTTTCAAAATTTGTGAGGTCTCAAGTAGGCCCCTTTTTAGAACCTCTTGGCAGAACCCTTTTCCTGAGTCTCCAAGGTAGTTATTTAAACCATCAAGAGAACTCATTTTACTGATTTTTTCAAAATTTGTGAGTCTCCAAGTAAAACTTGTATTCTGGCCATCAAGGTATAACTCGTTATGTGGGTATTGTCTTGATAAACTCGCAATGAATACTATTGCTGTAAAACTCTTTTCAGGCTTTTGCTGGCTCTCCAAGGTTATAACTCTTTGGTGGGCCATCAAGTCGAGCTTTTCTGTGGGTCTTGGTCGGTCTTAGGTCTTCACCAAGCCAACAATTTCGCCCCAAGTTGTAGCAAAAGCAGTATTTTCATATGTTTCAGATACAATTTCCTGTGAGAGAAAATAAATGTATTCATAAGTTATTTATTATTAAATGAGTCGATGCTTAAAAGGAACTGAAAATAGGAAATAAAAATCTTACCTCAACAATAGAGGTTTGAATCCAGTTCACACTTGAAGGCTTCGTTCCATCAATATTCGATCTGCAAGCAAGCTCATCCCACTCAGGCCGAGCTCTTTGTGGGTCTTGGTCGCTCATAAGGTCTCCAGGTATAACTCTTTGGTTGGGTCATCAAGGACGAGCTCGTTCTGTGGGCTTGTCGCTCATAAGGTCTTCAACCAGCAACAATTTCGCCCCAAGTTGTAGCAAAAAGCAGTATTTTCACATTTATTTCAGATCAATTTCCTGTGAGGAAAATAAAATGTATTAATTAAGTTATTTAATATTAAATGGTTGTGCTTAAAAGGAACTGCATTAGGAAAATAAAAATCTACCTCAACAGAATAAGAGGTTTGAATCCAGTTCATCAACTTGAAGGTTTAGTTCCATACATATTCGATCTGCAAGAAGCTCATCCCACTCAAGCGACAGTACAGCACTCCATTGTTCAATTTTTTTTTTTTAAATGGAGTCTGGGTTGAACCTTTTATAGAGAAAGAGTGGTGGGGTGTTTCCTTTGGAAATTCCCTGGCGAGCCCAGGCAAGCCTTCGTTCGGAAATTTTTTCAAAACCATAACATTGCAGAATTTCCTCTGCATTTCTTTTGAGTCAAGATGAATGAAATGATGTAAGCAGCAGGCGGCTTAAGTAAAAAGTGGTGGGCTAGGAAAATGGGCGTGTTACTCAAAATATTCTGTGAAGGCGGCGGGGCTTATGAAAAAGTGGCGGGCTTATGAAAAGTGGCGCTGCTTATGCAAAAAAATATCTAGGCTCAGGAGTGGTCAGATAGGATTCAATGAGAGAGTTTTCATTGTAATAATGACACAAAAGGGGTACTTGAAAAATATAAAGATTCCAATGTTTCTTTTTAAATATTTTAGATGGGGTTATTGATTGCAAAGAAAATTAAACTAAAGGAATTTGAGAATGAACAATTCTTTATAGTTTCCAATGAGTGAGCTAAAACAATATGCATTGTTATTTGAAAAAGATGTCCCAAGGCTACATGTTCAAATTTCTTCAGAATCACCTTTAACAATCAATTACTACTTTGCCATTGAACAAATCTTTATCTTGTTGCATTGGTATTTGAATAGAGTGCCCCAAAGGTGTAAAAGAGACAAATAAAGATACCTTGGTGCCATAAAAAGGGGTGTTTATTTTTTCGGGAAAAAAAAAAATGAATCGCTAAAATTCCCCCATTCACTTACATGGGGAAAAGTGAGCCAAATCAGTATACTCACCCACTTTACATGTTGTTCCATCAGTAAGATACATGACAACTGTACGCATCATGTGAATATATTACACGGGAGGCCACGCCACAGGGCGTAGACAGCGGAGGGTGATAACAAGACAGATATAAAATATATATTTCCCGATTGAAAATGACCATGATGCCTCGAAATAGATGTGAAACGTTATAAAAGAACGGAAACCCAGTTTGTATCGTTTCAGATTTGTTGTCCACCCAGATCAGCTGTCTGAGTTCAACGCCTGGGCTTTGGTGCTTTTTGTAGCCTCTCGACATACACTACATGGATAAAAGTATGTGGACACCTGCTCGTCCAACGTCCATTCAAAATCATGGGCATCAACACGGAGTTCGTCCCCGTTTGATGCTTTTACGTCTCCACTCTTCTGCAAGGTTTCCATCAGATGTGAACATTGCTGCGAGGATTTCTCCATCAGCCACAGAAGTATTGTGAGGTCGACATTGATGTTGGCGATTCGGTCTGCTCACATCGGCTTTCCAATTCATCCCACACGTGCTCGATGGGGTTGAGGTCAGGTCTGTGCAAGCCAGTCAAGTTCTTCCACACTGATCTCGACAAACCATTTCTGTATGACCTCGCTTTGTGCATGGGGCATTGTCATACTGAAACAGGAAAGGCTTCCCCAAACTGATGCCCAAAGTTGGAAGCAAGAATCGTCTAGAATGTCTGGATGCTTGACCTACGGAGTTATAAGCCACAGGGATGTCCGAACAGCTCCATACAGACGCAGGAAAAGGCCTGGGGCCTGGCCGTGCAAAGTGTGGGCGGGGGAGAGAAGACACGTTCTTACCATCCACTGAGTCTTCCTGATCCTGAAGCGATTTTGAAGTTCTCACCTTTTCATAAATGTTTTGACAGGAGGACTTTCTTAATTGGAATGAAAAAGTTTAATGGAGGTTGTGTGTGGAGTTGTGATGAGGGAAAGGGTGTGTGGGTGATGGGGGGAATGTGGGAGGGGTGTGTGGGTGATGGTGGGTCTGGGGCAGGTGTGTTGGTGGGTAATGTGGGTCTGGGGAGGGGGTGTGGGGTGAATGTGGTCTGGGGGAGGTGTGGGGTGATGGTGCGTTGGGGGAGGGTGAATGGGAGCTGTGGATCGCGTACTTTTACCACTTTTCCCGTTGTGTAGAAACAACAGCCCAGACGAGTTTCCCGTTCAGTTGAATTCATTAATTGTTTATAATGTTCGCCTGGGAAGAGATCCGAATAAAAGTCGCTCCGGAATCCAAATTCCAGTCCGGTTTTTGTTACTCACCGCTGTTTTGTGGCCACGCTGATCCTCGTCACACTCACATCTTCCGCCAGTTTTGACAATCTGGTAAGTTTTGTGTATCACCTTCCTCTGTCTGGCCCTGATCGGACGAACCCTCAAAGGACGGGAATGGGGACGACGAGAAACGGAATGTTCGTGGTTCGTTTCCCTGAGACCTAATAACTGGGGTTTACCCCGTTTCGCACTCGAGGAGGGAGGGATGAGCGGTACCCAGTTCGTTTGGGGAGGTCGGGCCTCAGGTCGCGAGTACATCGCAGATCAAGGAATCGCGTCTTGGAGGGAGCTGTGATGGAGTGGAGGGGACACGGGAACCCTGAGATTCCGGGATTCTCCATTTGAATAACCAGCGATGTACATGACACGTTACTGACCGCAGCACAATTTCCTCGACTGTCAGGTCAGCAAAGTCGGCCCGCGTTGTGAGCGGGATCGGAGGGGGGGGGGGGTGTGACCTGGGACTGCGATACACCGGCGGTATGACGTCATCACCGTGTCGGTGAAATCCGTGCTCCTCCCACGTCTTCACACATCGTTGTTACCTTCACCCCCAGGTTGACGACGTATGTTTTCCCATGTTTGTTTATCTGTGAACAGGATAGTTAAGAAGGTGGATGGATTCGGACGGAGTTTGGTGAACAGTTCGGTTTGTGACAAGGACAAATTGATTCGATTTTGGTGAAGATCTGATCCGAATCCGGAATCCGTGAATGTTTTAAATTCCGTAAGTAATTCTTCACCATGAGAGAGACGAGGACCAAAAACGAGTACATCATGATATTTCAATAAGTTGTGGATGAGTTATGTTGTAATCGGTGGATGAGTTGGTTCGGTGACAACAACAAGACGATTCGATTCTGGTTCAAGTCCGGATACAGATCCGTCCGTCAGTGGCAGACAAAATGTAACTGTCCACCTGTGGAGAGGTATGTTCTCCACCGAGTTTTGCCAGGTGTCGCTCTGTAGTAATTTTAAATATATTGATCATTCTGTCTGTTTGATTGTTATCACCTACAGGTCACAATTCTAAACCATCATCATGGAACTTTACCAAGTGTCGAGGTAGTATCATCTGAGAACCCAAGATTTTGAGGTCAAAGGTCATCTTGAGGTCAATTTCTAAAAACGTCATTATTTAATCCGATTAATGAATTTGAACAAGATTTGCAATTATGTCACTGAATTGGGAAACTATTTTTGAGGTCAACAGATCAAAGTTCAACTGAAGGTCAAACTTCTAAAATCATCAATTTCAATCTGAAAAAATGATCATTTTTCGTCCGATTGACTGAGCTTTGATTGAGATGTTAATTTTAAACTTCATGAAATGGACAATGGATGTATCCATGGCAACCTTTGGAGAGGGGCGGATTTTGCAAGTACGTGCTCTGCACGACGTTTTATTCTTGTTTGTTTTTCTGTCTGTTGTTGTTGTCCACACAGAACGTATGTGTGTAAATTACATTGATCCTTCAGTACCCCAAAAACCCTTGAAGACCCCTAATACCCCACAACCCTTTATTAAGAACCATTAAGACCATGAGACTCGAAAGAACACGAAGGGTCAAAATATCCCTTAACACATGAGACACCTTAAACCCTTTATGGCCTTTCAAACCTTAAGACCCCTCTGACACCCTGAAGACCTTTTAACCCGAAGTCATTTAAAAACAGTAACACCACAAAGACTTTCAAAACACCGAAGACCCTTTCAGGTCAAAAACGCATTGTACGTCACTGCCGATCCGCAAATAAACCGTTATGTCCGAAGAACCGTTGAGTTCATCAAAGCCAATAGTCAGACAGCTTGTGACTCATTCTCTTTGCATTATGACGAGTCTGCTCCCACACCCCAGTCCACCACAACAACACTTCCAATGTGGTGGTTGAGGGTCCCAACATGACTTTTAACAGACCATTTGATCGTTCTTCAGAGGGAAATTTGCGGCCTGCGAACCTGAGTTTTTGACGTGGCAAACCACCTCGGGGAGGCTGCAAAATCACCGGCGTGCTCCTTCATGTGACCTTCCACGTGCATCTTGGTCTATGCTCTGGACCTTCTCGAGCCCGTGTCGTCTTTGTGACGTCCGAGGAGGACACCACTTGGCTGCAGCTGCGACCGTCTCCCAACGTCTACTGCGGTGCTGGATGTGGTGACCGGTACGCACGTGGTTCGTACCGACGGACACGACTCCAAGCGACGTGACGCGAACACCCAGCAGAGATGTCGGACGGTCCACATAGTGGTGCCCAAGGGTGGACGGGGACTGAAGACTGCTCTCACGTGGATGTCCATATCGCGCCAATAGACCTGCATTTGGAACATGACGCGGCCCTTCAGCCTGACCCCGTGGTGGCGTTTGATTCGGCAAGAAGGGCCATCTCAGGATGTTGGCGGAGTCCCCGACGGACTCACGGGTCGTGACAACCTTGCATCCCTCCTGGCCTTTCCTGCTGCCTGTGCCGTTACTGTTGGGTCTACCCTGCCACGGGTGCCATTAATTTGTTGGTATCGGTGGAGGAAGTGCACCAACTGCACCAACTGTCACGAGCGGCTGGAGGAGGACACTA